>KE505503.1:101454-164035 GCA_000441515.1 Elaeis oleifera
TGGGAAAGTATTCTCTTAGGCCTTAGCAAGTTACAAATAGAAAAGGAGGTCATCCGTTATAGGCTCTGTTGTTCTACGGGTCACCAGGTTCCTTTCATCGGAAGGTTGAACTTAAAATAGCGCCTGACCAGCTATCAAAAGCGCCACAAGTCATGGTTTAAGGATATATGATACGAGGGTCCAGATGAAACTGATGATCCGAAATAGATTAGGAATCTCTGAGTAGATTGGAATCTTGACTTATCTGGGGATCTTTATCATGGGGCAGAGATTTCGGAGGACTGACTGCAGGCATATGGAGCAGCAGATTCAGAATCATCTTGATGACTAGCAAACCAACGCTCTCTCCATAATGGACAAGACTATCCTTGTGAGATCGATCCTAAGTTTCATTCCGATCTACCTCCTGATAAATATCGTGGTATCGTGTTTTTCTCTCAAGAGTTTGGAGCAGCAGTTTCGAAACTTTATATGGGGCACTCGACAAAAGGGCCGTGGACTCACTTGCTTTCATGGGAGGTGATCTGCCAGCTGATACGAGATGAGGGTCTTGGGATCCATTCCTTACTAGTCAAGAGGGAGACTATGATATCCAAACATGCAGCTAAATTTTTGTTCAATCCGATTATTGTGAAGCAGGATAACGAAGATTCATTATGGAGATTGGAGCCAAGGGGCCCATATTCGAATTGACCGCGGCTGCTCTTTCATCTGGAGAAAGATCTATGCCCACGCCCTAAGGTGGTGGTCAGGTGGCTGATTGGTAATGAGACTTCGATTGATATAAGCCAGGATGCTTGGATCTCCAACTTGCCTCTCTTGTTGGCTAACCTTTGTCACCACTGTGATGGACGACAACCTGTGGGTCTGTGATTTGATCACCATTAATGGTAAGATTTGGAGAGCTCAAAAGGTCATCCGCCTGTTTGGTGGACAGCTTGCTAATAGGATTCTTGCCATCCCAATTCTTGTCTATCGAAGTCAGGATTTGAGGATGTGGGGCCTATCTTGCTGTCCTAAGATTCTGACCGGAGACCTCATCGACATGAGCAGACCAGTGCTTGATAGGAGGATCAACGTGGTGTGGATTTGAAGAGTGGTTGCCCATCTCAGAGTCAGGCTCTTCCTCTGGAAGGTTGTCTGGGATTGACTCTCCACTTGGACACTTTTCAAAGATAAATGTTGGAGGTTCTAACTTCCTGCCCAGTCTATGGGCTGGGGAAAGAATCGACGGAGCATGCTCTCTGTCGCTGTCCAAGGGCGAGTTTGGTTGGTGGATGGCGGGTGGCCAGCCGTGGGGGCAATCAGTGGCCCTTGGCTTCTACTATTTTTGGATTCGATCCGTCGGAGTACGATTGAGAGTTCACTCGAGGGCAGTAGAATGACGTATATTGCCTATCAGATCTAGCTGTCTAGAAATAGTCTTGTATTCGATGCTGAGATTATGCCTACGCAGCATGTGCTGGAGAGAGCCTGCTACTTAGCTATGGAGTACTACTATTTCGATACTGCTGATTCGAATCTTACCATCTCGAATTCTTGAGACTCTCTTGCTGTGCCTGCAGTGTTTTGAAGGGTCATATTCATCTATTAGGAGCTTCTTCCTAGAGATTTGTCAAGATCAACTTTGATGGTAGTGTTAGAGATGGCAGAAGTAGTTCAGACTTTGTCATCCGAGATTCGGATAATAGCCTTTAAGTGGCTGAAGGGTCATAGCTCTTTGACCCAGTCATCCTTGATGCTGAGCTTCGTGTTGCTTGAGTGGGTATCATCTGTGCGAGGTAAGAATTGCCGGCTGCAAAGATTTTTATTGAAGATGACTCTGTCATTATGATTGCTTGGATCTAAGATGACACAAAGCATCTGAATGTTCACCTACTTCTCTGCGATATCTAGAGATCTCTGTCATTCCATCGAGATAACTATTCGGTATATTTATCGGAAGCTAACTGTACTACGGATTGGATAATTTTTTTGTTGCTGAACATATTGAAAATTGAACATAGCACCAAAGCAACTGCTGTCTTCGGATCTTAAGAGATATTTTGTATTTTAATTTTTTAAATTATTTTTAAATTAAGATGATATGATCAACCATTTATATTATTAAAAAAAAAAGAGACGTGTGATAGCATTCCCCTCTCAGCTTTATTTCTCCATACCACACAAGAACTGCGACAGTGCCGCGGCACGTCCATGATCCAGCGTCACTTCACAGTACAAAATTTAGAATCGGTCCATGATCAAGACGACCGTGTCCAAACTCCAAAGCACTAGTCCGTTCATTACCTTCGAAATAGAATACCTGGGTGGTTGGTTGGTGCACAAGAGAAGGTAAAAGACGCATCTGACCAGATAGTCTTAGCACGAGACGGCTCCCAGATCGCGTACCTACTTCTCCAACACCCTGCAGCACAGCAGCCTTTTATTAAGGAGAAGCGCGTGAAATGTGTACTCAAACCGACAAGCGATCCTCTTTTTCACCAATACATATAATTGCTCCTGCAATACTCTTTAGAATTGGGACCTCGTTACCTTATCACGGAAATTACCGGTCTTCCTGCGTTGAGTTCGCGGTTATGTGATATATAACTATGGGAATTTCTCTTTGTGCGCGCCTTTTTTAAAAAAAGGCAAAGTCACGCCGGTGCCTGAATCCACGAAGAAATTCCCGTATGTTTCTCCATTTAATCATGCTTTAGTGGATTTACCGATCATTAACATGCCTCTTTGACTACAGCAGCAAAACTATCCATATGCTGTCAGTAAGGTTAATCATCCTGTCAATAAATAAGGGCATCATGTTGATCTGCATAAAATTAAATATAAAAAATATTTTTTAAAAAAATATTATGAAAATTTTTTCTCACACAATATGATGGAGAGATCATCTATATTTATAATTAAAATATACAAAAATTTACAATCATAACCATACAAAATAAAAAATAATAAATAATTACGATAAGATAGAAATGGATCCTAAGATCTCTCCTCTATTCAAAATTCAAATTCAAATATTGCTTAACATGATCATATAAAAATAGAAATGGATCCTAAAATTTTTCTATGTTCAAATTCAAAATATTGCCTAATACTCCCTCTCAAGTTGGAGCATGGAGATTACTAACATCCAACTTGCACACAATATTATGAAAGTAATCACGGCCAAGGGACTTATTAAAGATGTCTGTGAGTTGCCACTTGAATGAGACATTTCAAGTGGCAACATCATCGGATTGGAGATGATCGCGGATGAAATGATAGTTAATTTCGATATGTTTCGTGCATTCATGAAATACAGGATTGACGACAATATGTAAGGTGACTTGATTGTCACAATATAATAGCATGGGACCACTTTAAGAGATGCTAAGGTTCGTGAGAAGAGTACGAAGCCAAAGTAACTCGCTAGTAGTGTGAGCCATGGAGCGATACTCAGCTTCTGCAGAAAAACGAAAATAGTGGTTTGCTTCTTAGCATGCTAAGAGATAGGTGCATCTCTTAAAGAGATAAAAATATTCATAGTAGGATGCTTGGTCATAGGACATCCTGCTCAATCCACGTCATAATATGCATATAACTGTAAAAAATTTACTTGAAAAATATAAGCCTTGTCCAGAAGAACTCTTCAAATAGCGAAGAATGCGGTGGGCAGCATCAAGATGAGGTTGGCAAGGAGACTGCATGAATTGTGCCAAGATATGGATAGAGTAGGTAATATTTGGCCTACTAATTGTCAAATAAATGAGATGCCCCAATAATCGTCGATATTGATCCGAATCATCAAGGGATAGACCATCATCTGATGAGAGCTGTAGTTGTTCTTGCATTGAAAAATCGATTGGCATAGTTCTCAATATATCACTCTCTTGAAGAATATCAAGTGCATATTTTCATTGGAAAACAATATTCCAGAAGAAAATTAAGCAACCTCCAACCCAAAAATATTTCAAAATGCCTGAGTCCTTGATGTGAAAATGGTTTTATAAAAAATTCTTCAAGGCTTGATAGTGAAGAGACTCATTACCAGCAATAATTAGATCGTCGACGTAGACAAGAATGGCTAGAAAAGAGTTTTCTTCCTGCTTTGTAAACAGAGAGTGGTTTGTCTTGGATTGGATGCATCCATACTGAAGTAGGGCATTTGAGAATTTTTCGAACCATTGTGTGGAGGCTTGTTTGAGGCCATAAAAAGACTTATGTAGTCAACATATTCGGACATTGCTTGGAGATAGAAATCTAGGAGTCATGTAGACCTCCTCATATAAATTGTCGTGAAGAAAGGCGTTATTAACATTTAACTGGCATAATTGCCAATTCTTGACTGAGGCAACTGCTGAGAGACAACAAACCATTGTTAATTTGACAACTGAAGCAAAAGTTTCATTATAATCAAGTCCCTCAATCTATGTATAACCTTTAGCCACAAGATGAGCTTTATATCACTCGATTGAATCATTAGCCTTATATTTGATTTTGTAAATCTAATGAGAGCCAATAGGTTTCTTACCAGATGGGAGGTGTACCAGAGATCAAGTCCTGTTACGCCTAAGAGCCGCAAGTTTAGCCTCCATGGCAGTTCTCCAATTCGGATCTCACGTAGCTTGAAAATAAGTACGGGGTTCACTATGAGTGGTTATGGCTGAAAGGAAGACTTGGTGTGCATCATTAAATATGGAATTAGATGTATAGTGAAAATAGGATAGGCCTTACTAGAGATTACCAAGTTGGCCGAGGAGTCCAATGATCTAGCCACATCAGGAGCATCAATAATATAATCTGCTAGTCATAAAGGTTGTCTGCATTTCCGATGTGGTTGAGAGTTAGGAGTATTAAGGGACGGGGCTGATTGAGGGATCAATGGGCTCGGCCTTAGATTGGGTCGGGTTTAGATCTGTTCGGCTGTTGGAACAGATTGGCCAAGATCAGATGGAGCTGTGGTGGTTGAGCCGATGTTGAGTTGGACTGAAAGAATCCAACTCAGATAAATTGGACAGGCCAGCTTGTACCGGAGCTGGATTGGGCCAAATGAAGCCCAACTCAGGTAAGTGGGATGAGTCTGTTGAAACCGAGACTGGGTTGGCCTAATGAGGGCCAATTTAGTTGGGACTGTGTCTCGAGTCAAAGAAGATCATCAAAATTCAGTTGAAAAAGTTGGTCGGGCTGGTATTTATGAAAAAAATATTTCATGAAAATAATGTCACGGGAAGTAAAATTTTTGGATTTGAAGATCAAAAACACGATATGCCTTTTGACTGAGAGGATACCCAACAAAATACATGCATGGTAGTATGGTTCAAACTTATCATGACTACTTCTATGCACATAGCAAAGACTACAAAATATTCGTAAATGATCGTAGGACGGTATTTATGAAAAAGAAGTTCATAGGGACTTCTCCCATTAAGCTTAAAAGATGAAGTTAAATTAATTAAATAAGCGATAGTTAAAATATATTCACCCAGAAAGTTATGGGTAAGTTTGCTTGAAAGGGCACGCGCAACATTTAGGAGGTGTCGATGTTTATGCTCGATGACTCCATTTTGTTGCGGGATCCCTATGCAAGCGATTTGAAAACAATCCCGCATTCTAAGAGGAATGATTTTAACGGACTAGCCATGAATTCTTGGGCATTATCACTACGGACTTGCTTAATAATACCATCAAATTGATTAAAAATCATGGTATAAAAATTCACAAAGTATTGATAAGCATCAAATTTTCTTTGCAATAAATAAACCCATGTGGCATGTGTGTAATCATCAACTATAGTAAGAAGTATGCTCCTGTATGGGATGGAGTACGGTACGATCTCCAAATATCAACATGAATTAAAAGAAGGAATTGAAGATTTATTACTACCATGAGAAAAGGATTTGTGCGTTTGCTTGGCATGATGATAGATATCACAATAATTATTAAAAATTAAATATTTATTGATAAAAATATATTAATTTAAATTCTTATAGGAACAAAATCTTAATAGCGTGTGCCAAATATCAGGAGAGGCGGCAACTTTATTGACAGAGACAGACTTTATTATCGATCCTTTGAAGTAGTATAGACCATTTCGGAATTCATCCAGACTAATCAGCTTCCTCGTAACAAGGTCCTATAAGACACAAAATGAAGGAAAAAAATAAGACAATACAGTTATGGTCATGGGCTAACTTACTCACGAAAATAAGGTTGCAAGTAAAACTGGATGCATATAGTGTTTGTCGAAGGGTGATGTTATCGGCCAAACAAACGTATCCAAAAATTTAACAGGTAAGTTTGTTCCATTAGGCAAATGATGGGCAAGGGCTCATGAAGAGGCTGAATATTATGTAAACAAACTTACTAAAAGTTTAGTCTGAAGCACCACTTTCGAGAATCCAAATATGATTAAAGGAAGGTCAATAGAAGCCTTACCGACAAAGTTTTAGAGTTATTAGTTTATCTTGGCCAAAAGGGATAGAAGCTACTGATATTGCTCGAAATTGAGGTCTGAAAGTGGAGAGCTCAATTTAGCTGATTGTTTGCAGTAAATAACCGACTGAGCTGCTGTTGAGCGGTTGTCATTGTGGACTGTTGAGCAATGGAATTTGCCTTGGCTCCCCCTCTCTGGTCACCATCAGAGCTGCTGCTGCGCCCTCTGGCTCTTGTGTGGCTCTTGGATTGCCAATCGGATGGATATCCATGCAACTGAAAAAATGATCGTGCGTGTGACCTATTTCTTGTAATGATCATAATGCACCTGCTTCTTATTCTTGTCATAAGCCTGTCCATCAGTAGAGAGAGCAACCAGTGCAGCCCCCTCTGGTTGTAGAACACAAGCTCCCGCAACGGCTTGTTCTCATTACGGATAAGTGAATACGTCTTATTCATGGTCGGGAAAGGCTCCATGTTGAGTAGCTGGTCACGAAGGGATCATATGAGCTTCTAAGCCCGTATAAGAACTGATGCAGGCGTTCCTCTTCTTTTTGGGTCTGAAGTGTCTTTGCTGCTTCACACGAGCATGTGGACATTCTCGAGTAAGCGGCAAGTTCTTTCTATAAAGTACGAAGTCGTGCATAGTGGGAGGCGATTGACATATCATCGCCTTATCGAAGGCTCCAGATCTGAATCTTCAATTCATGAATGCAGGGGGCGTTACCTTGAGAGTATCTTTCTTTAAGATCGAGCCAGATGGCTCGAGCACTATCCATGAAGGAGATGCTGTTGTAGACCTCTGTGGAAACAAAACTCAAGATCTATGACATGACCATTGAATTGCAAGTATCCTATAGAAATTGATCGGATGATCCATCTGTTGGTTGCTGGAGCGAGCCATCTACGAAATAAGCTTCTGCTTAGCACGTAGGGCTGTGAGCATTTCCCTATATCAGTTGGGGTAGTTGACTTCGGTGAGAATGGAAGAACAATGCAATGGCCCATGTTATCAAAAGATGGATGTAATATGGGAAAGACGGATCATGAGCCGCATTGAGCCTCATGACCTGTGGGACCTGGATGGGATCGATCTCGGTGGCTATGATCAATAGTGAGAAGGTGGAGGTTGACATGCAATAGTTCGACAATCACTTGTCAAGAAGATAATTACACCGATAAAGGAATCTTGCCGCATATGGAAGGAAAACCAACAATATCTTGTCGTGAGAGACCTAATCAGAAGAGGATGGATTGATTCGCTCTGATACCATGTAAAAATTTGAATGTAGGAAAATGATTTTGAAAAAAAATATTATGAGAACTTTCTCTCACACAATATGATGAGGAGATCATCTATATTTGTAATTAAAAATATACAATAGATTTACAATTGTAATCATACAAAAGTACAAAACAATAATAAATGATTATGATCATACAAAGATAGAAATGGATCCTAAGATCTCCCCTCTATTCAAAATTCAAAATTCAAAGTTCAAAATTTAAAATGTTGCCTAACATGGGATAGAAATGGATCCTAGGATCTCTTCTCTATTCAAAATTCAAAATGTTGCCTAATAATCTACAAGTAAATAGAACTTTAAATGCCACAAATACAAATTCGCTCAAGACAAAACCATTTGTTCAATGTGGATGAAGAAGATTTTAAATAAGATCTCTTAGGAGCCTATGGATCACAAAAGCGGGTGAAGATGTCAGAGCAAAAATAGTATAACAATTTTATGTGGATTACAGAACAAAAGTCTCAGGTCAGAATCCAACCAGCAAATTATAAACTATGAACCGATAGACTACGGAAGTAACCTCCACTCGAGCAACTTTAGGAAAGGTAGATCCTGCAGAGCTAGACCGTTGGGAGAACCATACTAGACGCATTCACTCTATTTTTTCCTGCTATATTTCATTAATTTACCCCTAGCAAGTGGTTTCATCTAACGGAAGGCAACCTCTGAATTTTCACCATTCTAATAGCCATGCCCTGTAAAAGGCCAATTAAGAACAACTACTATGAATTTGACATGGTTTTTCTAGATTGTAAATAGTGATGGATGAGCATTTAAGTCACCATATGTGCATGTATTGATTTTGTATGTATCGTCAAAGATAGAGCTAAAACTTCTTTATTAATACTACAAATGAGTACCAACACATACTTTTATCAAACAGAAATAATACCGTCTCAGAGATACTAACCAGTTCCATTGAGATTAGCATGCTCTCCAGTGGCAAAAAATTCCAAAAAAGTGCACTAGTGAAATATAGAAGTGATGTAAGCATAAAAAGCCCATGCAAGCAACCATTCGCTCAACAAAGAAACCTGCTTCAATGGTTCCTCTATTGGTTGCCAAAGTTCCAGCAACACTTGACATCCCTATTACCCATATCACATAAATCAGTCATGAAAGAAGTAACTAAAAATAGTAGTGAAATTTAGCAGATTGATGCTTAGCAGAAATATTAAGATCATTAAAAATAACTAGTACCATGTAGGACACCAGCATACCGTGGGGCTATCTCCTGATAATGCAAAAGGAATCAGGAAAGCAGCACAGCAAGAAGTTTTGGATCCCTTTTCTTAATTCAACAGGGAAATTTTCCAAGATTGACCTACCTGGACATTCAGAAAACAAGAGTGGATAAAAGAACTAAAACCAACAGCTGCTGTAAGCCAATAGGAAGTTACAAAAGGATTTCTTGCCACATTCAAGCCAAGAAGAGCAATCTCAGGACCGATAAAGTGAATCAACTTCAGAGAAGCAAATAGGAAATAGTTACAACATGAGTATGAAAAGTAGGAAAAGCAACTCCACTTCCAATAGTCAAAGCACTAAAACCACAGTTCGCAGACAATAATTGATCATGTCTTTCATTTTTGTTATGTTACAAGCTACAGAATGAAGGATACCATTGTTACCTAAGTTTGTTCTGATATAAAGAATAGAAACCAGTTTAAGCAGTAAGAGTACATCGTTTGTTCTATTTGTTGACAATGCTTTGATTCACTCCCAAAAAGAAAGTACCTGCATAATTCCTTGAGTGGAAGTATCACTCATGCCATTATGAAATAGCATGTCTGACTCAGCACTGGCAACATACCCTAAGACTACCATCATGATCATGCCAGTACAGGTTATTTATTGAAATGCCTGATCCTAAAGTTAATTGTAATCAAGGGTGTATTGAATTTACCCAGCTGTGCATAGGATTTACACAAATTAAAGCCCATGTTGGCATATTCGGAAGTAATTTCCTGAAAGGGGAATCATTCTGGATTTTTCAGGTTCCTCAATGCGATGGGTTGGAAGTTTTCAACTCCTTGCAATATAGTTTAATTCATATCTTGATGTCTGAGGATGTCTATCATGAGTACTTGATGTTGCAAATGGCCATACCAATACCCAAAGAAAGCCAAACAATCCAAATATTACAAAAGGTCCAAAAAATGCCAGATTGTGACATGATTATAGGGGAAATCAATAGCCCAATTGCACCACCGAGCTGAAATTCAGCTATACCAAGTCCAACTGCTCTGGATCATTCTGTTTAAAGAAACCATGAATAGAGAAGTCCAATTTAAACAACTTCAACACCTTGTCACAGAGAAAAGAGAAATCATGCTCAAATGAACTTCTTCATATACTTAGACTATTAACATGTATTTGATAATACAGAGCAGCTTAGCAATTGAAGTTCAGAGGGAAAAAGAAGTGAAGGTCTAGACACTACCTTAGGACAATGTTGTTCATACTAGGCGGTGCCACTTCTTCTAACACCCCAAAGAAACTCGCATGGCAAGTAGAGCTCATAAAGAACTCTCAGCATCCCTTGGAGTAAGGAGTGTGGCCATCGACCAGAAGAAAGAAAGTCACACCCCGTGCCATGACCATCTTGGCACCGTAACAATCCACTAGAGCTCCTCAAATTATGGGTGACATGAGATAAACCCAACGGAAGGATGACTGCGCTGAGGAGCCGGTACACAATCAGAGAACAGAAAGCAACACTAAAACACATCAAAGTGGAGATGGAAACTACATTTACTGCCACTGAAAAGAATAATTAATCAACAACATAGTCAGGGTTCAAGTAAGTTAAAGGTTAAACTAACTAAAAGATAAAGAGACAGCAGGAATTTAATCCAGAATCACCAAGATGAACAAAATCCGAGTCCTTAGAACCTCAGTTCCATGTATCATAATCCAAAAGATACCACGAAACAAAGATAAAAAGAGAAGTACCAGGACGATGCCGGCAAAGGACTGGCTCCCTCCGCGAGCCTGGGAGAGCGGAACTATCGCCACCGACATCACCACCCGATCAGCATTGCAGGGAGCCAGAGTTAATCACCCTGAGGATGCTAGGTTTCTGTGGCTCGCTCTCTGGAATTAATGAACCCCCAAGAACTCGTCGGTGGGACTAATTCCTTGGAAATCTCCATGGATGTAGCAGAGCTTGGGAGTTTTTACCCATCGAGAATTGATGGGAGAGGGAGTGTCTCGTCCCTCTGCTGGAGTTAGGGTTACGAGAGAGCGGAGCGAGCGATGGGAGGAGAAAAGCTCGATAGCGGAACGGAGTTAGGGTTACGAGAGAGCGGAGCGAGCGATGGGAGGAGAAAAGCTCGATAGCGGAACGACTCGTACCGGCTGGCGATGAAGAGGGACGGAGTGGTCTCTGGGACGACCTTGTTCTTGTCGCGCTGACTGGTAGCTGGTGTTAAGTATCGGAAAATTTGAAAGACTCGCAAATAATATGTGCTGAAGGAAAAAAATCACAAGGAAAGCCGCTGTGTCTGTTTGCGAAGTTCGCCAGCTTGTTTGTAATTTCAGAGATTTACGAGGCTAACCGGCCAAGGAATGGCCTGCTGCCTGTGTCGCAAGAGCAGACTAACACGAGATGACACAAGCAAGAAACAGGCTTGGTGTTTGGTGGTGCGCCAATGCAGCACAGCGGCATAACGGGCTGAATAGGAAGCGCCAGATCAATGATTCCTGTAATCCAGATGGATAAAGTTGTTCGATCCAAGCTGTGTCTTCTAAGATTTGAGTCTAAAAAATGTTCTACAGCAGCCGGGATATGCTTGTCATCAAATTATTCCAGCCGATGAAACAGCATCCGGATAATTTGCCCTTGAGCTGTGCAAGGTCATAAGATGCCCTGGAACATGCAACGTGGTATTCTTTCTTCTTTTCTTCCTTTTTTTAATGCTTGTCGTCAAATTATTCCAGCCGATGGAACAGCATCCGGATAATTACCCTTGAGCTGCGCAAGGTCTTAAGATGCCCCTGGAACATGCAATGTGGTATTCTTTCTTCCTTTTTTTCTTTTTTTTTTTCCCAAGCAACAAAATCTATCCATATTAACTCCGATGCAGGTTTATTTCTACTGTTCGCACCATGGTGCCCGCACAAAGTCTATATCCTTCCTTTCGTTGAAGGATACCCACATGCATCACATGATAATGTGGATTTCATCTACAATATTTTATGAAATTTACACAAGAAATATGTAAGAGAAGCACCTATGAATTGTGTTCTGCACCAGTAAAAATTGCTTGGAGCTATAAAACTATGGGCATATTCCTGTTGAGGTTTTCCAACAATAGAACAGCATAAGTCCAAGAGCATACAAGAGGTTATAAACCTGGAGAATAACTTTTCAGATGCCAATGATGGTACTGAGAGCAGTTACTCTATTAGCACACGCCAAACCTTAAATTTCTGCAGATGCCCATATTGAGAGAAAGATTGCCATATTAACGTATATCTAACCTTTCATTTCGATCTTAAGACAGGAATAAGGCAATTCTAAAATCCTGCTGCATTCCCCACAGAAATATAAAACCTGCAGCACGACATCACTTTGTTGCTGGAAATATAGCAGTGACAGAAGTGGATACAAACATAACAGCCAGTTGCAGCTGTCGAGCATTCAGTCCAGATGCTCCGCTGCTAAGTGATAAATCAAGTAATATTGCAAACTAGAGGCTTCAGTGCTGAGAGAACACGCATCAGCAAGGCATGCAGCTAAATCATCAAAATAACTGCAAAACTTACTCCAATGAAAACTACGCAAAGCTTCAGACACTGTATTTTGCTGTATAACATACCAACTACCAACTCAATTGCTGGAATTTTATACTCATCATACAATAGTTCAGCTTTCTTATCACAAGAAAGGAACAGTTCATTGTTGTTAGATTATTTGATTTATCTTTTTCATTTATGGATTCATGATCGAAAGAAGTTTCTTCCATGTAGATGATCTAGATGGTAATCAGTTTAATTTGGATAATATCTGGGAAAAGATTTATCTGCAGTAAATACAGGTGGTGTGCAAGTTATTCATAATAGTTATTGTTGATGTGACCAATATATTCTTCAATTATATATATATGAAATTCATATCATGAACAAACTCATCTCTGCTGTACAATTCCTTGCCTGCTACTAAAGTTCTGGGAACGGGGACTACTAATGATTTTCCAATTTTCTTACGTTAGAAATCGTCCTCTGTTCATGGATTTGATTATAAGCTGCACTTGGAGAAATATGTGATACCTCTAGATTGATAGTCTTATACAAAATGAAGACTCGAAAAGAACAATTACAGAATGGACTAAACTTTCAGAACGAAAGCTTTATCCAAGATCAGAATTGTTGATTACTTCATGAAGGGATTAGTGTTTCAGCTTTTATGCCACTAAATCAGTTATCAAGGTCGGGTATTTAGTTACTACAGAGTCTTCCTTTTAAATTTAATTATATGAGATCCAGTGAGGGTATTGACTGGAGATCTAAATCTTGACGAGAATAGAGAAAGAAGGAAACACAAAGCAAATTCCAAATAGATGAGTAAGGCTTCTTGTGCAAGGAAAACACCCCGGTTATTGTAAAGTGGGATTAATCAAACAACTTAAAAGAATCTCAAATTACGATTCCCAATCAGACAATTTGCAAAAATTACAAAATAACCTTTATGGCAGTTAAAAATAAGGTTTGAGAAATCTGAAATCTACAAGAGTCTTTGTGAATCAGTCAATCTTATTAAGATATGCTGAACTGTACCAAATGACTGGTTCGAGGCATGCTAAACCAAATAAGTCGGCTACCAACACAATTCAATAAACCGGTTCAGCATATATTTGCTTGCCCCACTATGCTGTTTTTCTCTTAGTTCCATTGAAAGAATCGCCCATCTCCCTCCCTTGAAAATCCCAAGGGCTTCCGACCATCGTGCTTGACAATGATGCCGAATGACACCACCGTTGCTGCCAAGGTCCCCCCTTCCTCCCTTCCCTCCCTCCTGTCTCTCTTCCCTCGCTCTCTCTGTCTCCCTCCCTCTCCCTCTTCCGCCCGTAAACATTACGGTCTCTCTCTCCACCCATCTCCCTCTTCTGCCACTAACCTTAAGGTCTCTCTCTCCACCCTCTCCCTCCCTCCCTTCCCTCTCCATCTCTCCCCTTAATGACAATGGCTTCTTGGTCCTTCTCTCTCCCCTCCCTCTCTCAACTCCTTCCTCTATCTCTTCTTTCATCTCTCTCCTTCTCCCTCTCCCCCTCCCTCTCCAGCTCTCTTTGTGTTGACATGTCACAAAACGACATGATGTGGGCCCATACCATGCCGAATCGATCGCTGGCCAGTACTCCCTCTAGTACTAGTTTGGCAAACCTTGAATCGAATAATGTGATCAAAGAAGAGAAATTATGATATTTCACATTTGCTTAAATAGACTTTATTTATGATTTATCCATAACACCCCTGAATATGTCCATTTGAATCTACAAACTGCTTCATGCAAAGCTCAAAAGTGCATCAGATACCAAGCATGTACCTAAATCTTGCTTTTAAGGTTACCAAACAATGAGTGTCGACCTTCAGCAACAATCTCTCCAGTTGTTTTGTTTCTCAACAATACATATGTTCCAGAATAGCCTCCTTTGTGCCCCAAAACACTTGAGGTGATCTCCAATTCATCCTGTTCACCAATGAAATTTTGAGGAAGAGATATACAAGAAGGAGAGAAACAAGGAATTCAGATGACTTTCAAGAATAATTCATATCCATGGTGCAAACATCTGAAATTTCTGGGGACCAATATGTTACATGTATGAACAAAGGAATTAGACTGAATAGTATGTATGACCAAACTCTCTTGTTTTTTTTTCCTTTCTTTCTTTTTTCCAAATGTTTGTAAAACATTTAGAGCTTTTGGTAGAAAAGATTCATTGTTTTGAAAAAACAGTGAAATAAAGCAAAGAATAGAAGTAGTTTTGTGAAAATGCTATCTGCAACATTAATCTCTATGTGGAATTTCACTAATTTGTAGAAGAAAAATACAAAAGACAACAATGATACCTAACAAGCCCTAAATTATTTTTTTACATTTTCCAAGTCTCTCTCTTCTCCCTTCAGATCTTGATTTACCAGTTTTTATGTATGAATTCTGGAATTCTGCCACAAGCACACCAATTGGATTGCTCTATGTTGAGACGTTCGAACAAATTTTTTCATCAAATACTGAAGAAAAGTCTGCCGTCTCAAATCATATCCTCAAGGTCAGGAAACTTCTTCATATCAGCAAGAACCTTTGGTACAAAGAATGAATAATCCAAAACAAAAAGCTAACTTACATCGACCTTGGCAGTTGACATGTACGAAATGGACATGTCGACCGAGACCTTCATGTGGTGACCATCAGCATGTATCGCAGCCGCTCCCACCTCATCCACCAGGTTTGCTATGGCGCCTGCTGACAAGTTTCCACTCACATCCTGCAAAATTTTGTTAAAAGAATCTAATGATCTGGTCTGCTTATAAATCGAGCAATTTAAACTGAAGGCCTGGAAAGATCCATTTGAGTATCATATAGAATTCATATTGGATCATGGAAACCAGATTAAGGCCAAATTTTGATCTCAAGAAACAAGCAGATAAGTGAAATATTATCGAACACTTGGTCAAAAAATCATAATATGGAAACAACAAAGGCAAGAAGGGGCTTCTCTATTCTCATAAATTCCCTCTTTTTACTAACTCACGGTGAGTCGAGGAGGGACTTTGAAGGTGCAGGAGAGGGATCCGCGCTGGATTCGGTCGACCCGGATTCCCCGGAGAGCGAAGCCTTCGTAGAAGCTGGCTGCGTCTCCGGCGCGGTGCGGCCGGACGTCCAGGCTCGCTACCCGCTCCGATTCTTCTGCTCCTAGGGACAGGGCCTCCCTCGCTTTCTCCATCATCTCTTCTTCCCCTCTTCCTTCTTCCAATCCCACTCCAAACCCCACCCACCCGCCCCGCCTCCTGGATTTATTGGGAAAGTAGAACATTTTACATAAAACCCCTTCATAGACTGACTATTTGGGTATCCCTTATCCCTCCGCCCGCTTGGGGTCAACCAAAAAATGAGCGAGAAAATAATATACAAATATTACATGAAAACATATAATAAAGGATCAGCTGAACAAGGCACTGTACAAGGAAACCAAGACGACATCGGTGGCGATGGTCGCCACGGGGAACGCCTTGGCGAGTGCGAGTCCGTCGCGTGGGCCTGGGAGAGGGTCAATGATTCCCTGATTTGTAATAAGCGGGGCGAAGGCTGCAAACTTTTCAGACTTGGGCCTTTCCCACAGACTTTTGTCGACTCAAGCCTGCATCTATGGCCCCCAAGTCTGGCCAACCAGCACGGTCTGTCTTCCTACAATGATTTTAGACCAAGCAAGATACTGGATTTGTCATCTGTTAAGCGCCATTAACAGCTGGGGCTATGGTTCTTTTTCCTTTCTTTCTTTCATTTTTTTTTTTTTTTTGATATTTTAAGATAATATAACAGCGGCTAAGTTGGTTCGGTACGACGCCACGGTATGGCAAGGTCTATATATTAGATATAGGGCAGCTCCAAAGTCTCCGTGTGAATAATTCAAAATTGAAACGATAGTTGAGTACAAGATCTTTACATTTGCTATACGGAGTTTGGATCCTTTTCTGCGCCGCGGTGGCCTCAGAAAGAAACGGTTGTCGTCCATCATGTTGCCGTGCCAAACACGGCTGGAATGCTAACATGTACCGCACAGGATCAGGACTACTCGGCAAGTTTTCCTGGTTGGCTTACGAGAAAATTTGTACGAGAAATTTTAAACAAGGCTCCAAGAGCCGTTGGCCCTATTCATGGCTTCGTTCTAGAACCACACAATCCAACGAACGATGAGCATTAGCCTCACCCTGTAACGCTATCTGAATGCACGACACATGGCACCGCAGGAACAACTGCTTATCTGGGTTGTCTCTCCCTCCCCGCCTCCGCCCCTCTGGGAGCTCTTCCCGAGCAAAGTAACGATAACTAAGAGTACAACTTGACTTCCACCAACACTCTCCGTGATCTCGGTTTTCCCTTCTTCTTCTGCTGATGAAAATGGAGACTGGTGTCGCGAGCTATGCTCGCGGGACAATCCCGCACAATGTATTGCGTATCCCACGGTTGGCTGCACCATCTTCCGCTCCTTCCTTCCCACGATCGCATAGAAATCATGTGAGGGTACACGGAGTTGCATATAGATCTTTATAGTTCGTGCAAAACTTTAAGCTCAATCTTCGTTTCTTAATCTTTCTTTGAAACATACATATATCCGAATCATGCAGGGTCTCAGAGCGAGTTCGCTCTTCGGTGAATCTCTGCGAGTGATGTCAAATTCTTCACCAAGAAATTCAAAGGGAGCCGGCAACTCCTCGCTCATCACCAAGTGTGAGATTGGAGATAGCTTGGTAATCTTACTTTCATCTAGAGTAATGCGTTGAAATTAGTTGTATTTCAATAGATTTTGATTTTGAAGAACATCATCATGTTGCTGAGGATTCTATTGGCTGCAGGAGGAGTTCTTGACGAAGGCAACTCCAGACAAGAACCTCATCAGGCTGCTGATGAGCATGGGAGAGGCGCTGAGGACCATATCCTTCAAAGTGAGGACAGCATCTTGTGGTGGGACTGCTTGTGTTAACTCATTTGGTGATGAACAGCTTGCCGTGGACTTGCTTGCCAACCAGCTACTTTTGAGGTTAGCAATAATGAACTGCCTCTCCATCTACAGTCCTGATTCTAGTTGCTAAATAATTCATTAATTTTCATTCTTAATAGTTCATTTTTCAGTTCTTGGAAAGTTTCTTTTTTGGTTGACCAGAGTCATTCTAACCCTCCAGGCTCTGCAATATTCCCACGTTTGCAAATATGCTTGCTCTGAGGAAGTTCCTGAGCTACAAGACATGGGTGGTGCAGCTGAAGGCATGAAACTGAACATTGTTGCTTATGAATTACGAGAATTTCTTTTTCATGACTTGTTTGAAGCGGTACATATTCATAGTAATGATAGATGTGTTAGTCCTACTGTTTTAGATCCATTGCATAGTACTAATCTCTGTTACTTCGCCTATATGGTCGGGAATGAATGCGTTTCACCTACTTTTCTACCTCCATGAGACACTTGCTCCAAATCTTATATTACTTCGCTCCATTATTTGTACATATTAGTTCAAAGTCCACCACCGTACTGATCGCAAACCATTCTTCAAAATAATAACTCATCTACGTGCGACACATTCATAAAAAGGTCAACAGGTAATCCCAAATTCAAGCAGAATCAGTAAAAGTACTGGACTCCCCCCCCCAACAAAGAAGTCCTCTGCTCCCACTCCCGCATCTTAAGGTAATTATTATTGTTAGGTGGAACTTTTGACTGTAAAAAGGCTAAACGTTCATACGGTGCCTTCCAGTTCCTCATATCAGCATAGCCCTCGCCACGGGCTTTTTCCAAAGTCAACACTATGATGAGTAGACTGCTCATTTTAGTTTTAGTAAGAACTCTATGATGAGTACATTTTACTTTAGTAAGAATTCATTTCCTAACTCATAATTACTAAGACATGATACGCATTGTTGATCCATTTGCTGACAGTTTAAGCTTCTAATTAGCTTGTAGAGACAATAGGACTATCACACTAGTTTTGGGGTTGGTTTCATTCCTCGACAAATTCATGTTGATCTTGTCATCACTTGCTTCAGAATTTTATAATCTTTAAGTGTCAAGCTAATCAGCTATGACACCCTCAAAGAAAGATGGATGAAGTCACAATCTTCTGAAACACACAGGTGGCTTTAGTGTGGCCTTTGATCCCCTTGATGGTTCCAGCATCGTTGATACAAATTTCACTGTTGGCACGATATTTGGTGTTTGGCCTGGTGACAAACTAACGGGTGTGACCGGAAGAGATCAAGTTGCTGCAGCTATGGGTATATATGGACCTCGTACGACTTATATCATTGCTCTAAAAGATTGCCCTGGAACCCATGAATTTCTTCTTCTGGATGAAGGTAGGTTTATTAAACAGCTACTGATTTATCTGACGTTGTTGGTTTGGTCTCCTCTGTTTCTGAACAATAAAGACAGGCCTTCTAACTATTGGTCCATGGTCTAGGCAAGTGGCAGCATGTCAAGGACACCACATCCATTGGCGAAGGGAAGATGTTCTCTCCCGGAAATCTAAGGGCTACATATGATAACCCTGCCTATGATAAGGTATTCATATACATATATCATTTCTGGCACCGAAACTTATTATTCAACAAAATATCCCTGGATCCAGGTTTAACTAATGAACATGTGTCCCTGCAGCTGATCAACTACTATGTAAGGGAGAAATACACATTGCGCTACACTGGAGGAATGGTGCCAGATGTCAATCAGGTAATAGCTCTCACATTGCTTATCTTCTTTCATGCAGACGAGCAAAGAACTATGCCAAATGATTCTGAGACTAGGAGGCTTAGTCAAAAATTAGCAAAATATGCCATAAGATCTCATGGTCTGTTTCATCGAGCCCATTGACAAGATAAATGAACCTTAACCAATATCAAGGACCATCATTAGCAATTCTACCTTATAATGAAACGGTTGATGGATCCCATAAAATCACTTGCGTGATATTGCTCATTAGTAGGAAATCATAGTTACTTATTCGTATCAGCAGTAATATACTCTGGAGATCAGGTACATATGGCTCATTTCCCTTATAAGTTAGCTTTTCATATCATAACTAGCTGATTTTAATCAGTTCCATACAAAAAGTGGGTGAGAAAGTGATTCATCAGAATAAGCTAATCAGCTTGTCTGCCTCATTGATTGGGAGGTTGGGACTGGAACTCTTTGGCTTTTCACATGCTCATATTTTGTTTGGTTTGTGTTTCAGATCATTGTAAAAGAGAAAGGCATCTTCACTAATGTATCATCTCCAACTTCTAAAGCTAAGCTGAGGCTTTTATTGAATGTGCTCCCTTGGGGTTCCTGATTGAGAAAGGTGGAGGATATAGTAGTGATGGCACAAAATCTATCCTAGACAAGGTGATCAACAACCTTGATGAGCGCACCCAGGTCGCTTATGGATCCAAGAATGAAATCATCCGGTTTGAGGAAACTCTATATGGCTCATCTAGAATTTTAGTTGGTACACCTGTCGGGGCCACTGTCTGAACTGAATTGCATGCAGTTGTTCAGCCTCTTCTTACCAATATTTTCAAATATGACAGTTGTAATGTAGTGAAAACCAGTTCAATTTCCAACTCTACATCGCAAGGAAAGGTGGGCAATAGAAATTAAGGAATAACTTCCTCTTATAAGTATCTGTCAAGAATATTGTTCTAAAAGAACCAGTCTCCTTTCTTGAGTTCCTCTTGGTAATGCTCATACTTTTTTTAGCTGTTCACAGGAGAAAGAAATTCTTTCAGAATTAATAAGTTCACCAGAATGACATATGTAACTTCTGCTAGGCATTCTGATGAGTTGTTTTCCTGGCTAATACACTCAATATGACATCGTTTTGTTCTCCAATATCCTTTTCCTCGACAGAAACTTCATTCAGTATTTCATCAATCATGAGCCCCAACAATATTCATGATATTCAGAGAGCTACACAGGAGGTGGCAATTCCTAGTACCTTAGTGTATCTTCTTAGACATCGGAGGAGTTTATCATTACACAATCTGTCTCCCCACAATCATGAATCCATTAGCCACAGCTTCTTGTTTAGTGTTTGCCTTCCTGGACTTGAAGATTTAGATATGTGAATTTTTGTTCATTCTCTCTCAAAAGAATTACTGATTTGTTGCTAGCAGATAAGCCTGCTGCAAAAAATTGCTTCTGTAAAGGTATCCATCTGAAGGTGATGATCCTGTTGCTGAAAATGAATCAACCTAAAGAAGACTAGGATTTGACCAGCCCTGTTTGGCTAATTTCACATCCAACTGCATGATTTTTGTTTCATAATATTGTTCTTGCCTACAAGTTTCAATGTATTCAACCTTTTTTACCATGACTTAAGCTAATTCACACTTCTTCCTGCAATCTAGCTATAGTAAAAAAAGAAAAAGAAAAACAAAGAAAAATCTAGTTTCATTTTTTGGAAAAGTTCAAAGAGACCAGCACTATGTATAATTACACTTGCACGGTAATATCAAGATGAAATGCTTCTATGCAAATTACGTATACAAACTTAAACATGTGTTTGAAAGAATGCATGCGAATAGGAAGATGTCAAAAATTATTGATGAGAGAGGAGAGTTTCCTTACAACCTGATGGATACGGAATTGGTGCATTATGCCAGATGTGTACATGGGCAGCAACTTGGACCAGCTACATCAAGTTCCAATGGTTGCAGATGACAAGTTGCCATCGCTATCCTGCAGAAGTAGAGAATATCAATAAATAAACCATGGCACCATGCAGAATGAAAGTGACAGAGATCCAAATTTCACTTACATCTATGCTTTCCTTCTGACTGCTAAAAGAGAATATTGGAACATATTTAACAGAAGCATTATTGGTCAATGCACATGATGGTCAGAAGGAATTTCTGAAAGAGCTTATAATTTACGGAGACAGGACTACTCCATGCCAGCTGAGCTGGATAACCCAAACAGCACACCATTTTCGACTCCAATTGCTGATGGATACTTAACGAAGCTGTACTAAACCCTAAACCCAAGTTAAGGCTGGCAATCTTAAGCAACCAAAAATGTTGTTAGACTAGATTCTAGCGCATCCAACTTTATAGCTCATCAATCAACAGCCGATCAAGACAATGTTCCAACTGTTGTCTTCAAATTGAAGATTATGATATATGGATGTGGACTAATTGTCTATTCTTGTAGCTATTCCTTCAGAAATTTTAGCTCTCATAGACAGTACCGTAAGTGCAATTTTTTTGTTAGAAAAAGAAATAATGCCAATGAAATGATGCAAGGAGAGCAGGCTTTCCTCAGAGAGAGAAAGGAGATAACGAGAGGGAGAGTAAGTGGGAAGAGAAAGAGAAGGAGAAGGGAAAAAAAATGAAAACAGGAGGCTACTCTGAACGCTCAGGAGGCTGATCTATAATTTATTCCATCCAGGTCTATTTAGCACATGGCATAGGCTTTTTGGGATTTTCTTGGCTCCTCGATATCATTCCAATTGCATGCTAAGACCTGATCGGTAAATTCTTGGGTCATATAAGAACTTAGTAGTTGGAGGACTCTGCATTGTAGGAGCATGGAGATACCTGAAACTACAACTAGAAAACATGAACATATTTTCATAAATTTGCTATGGTGACATCTGATGGACATGGAACTTATGTGAAGACCATGGAAAAAGAAGGAACTGCTTCACTTTCATCTTTTGTTTCTTCTTGGAAATTTTTCCTTCAGTATCATCACTTACCTAAAGGGTTTATGCAAACGTCAACCAATAATTCAAGTGAATTGCACTCCAGAAAAACAATTAGTTCTCAAGACATGCTTCTACAATGATCATACTAATTATGGTTTCTTAATTTCAAAAGAATTTTTAAAAAGATCATGTCATTCTTCTGATTATATAGTGAATTTACCCTGTACTGCATGTCACAATTGCAAGTCCCTTATAGCACAAGTCATTACCTTCCCAAAGTCGGTAACAACTATCAGTTTTTTTTTCCCACTTTCAAAAGAATACACTTTCTGTTACTTGATCAAGCAGCTCTCCACAAAGAACAGTACAACAGATTCCAAATTCTCTGATAGACAGGTATCATGAATTTACTAGAACATACATATGAGATTCAGTAGCCTGAGCACTAACTAAAATCGGCAAGATTGCAGCTGGATTCAAGGTGACACCACCAACCTCTGGGTCCATCCATCATTGTCATTGCTGAGGACACATGTTATGGTCTGGTACTGGAATGCATCTTCTGAATCCCCACTTGCTGTTGCTTGTCTTCACACCTATAACACCAGCTCTTGTCGATTTGAAAACTCATTCATTGGCGCCTATTTTACCCATCCTCGAGACAGGGGTGCCGTTTCATCGGAAATATGATCTTGTAATTTTGCACTGATCTGGGAACAAATACTGGAAATAGAAAACTTCTTTAAAGCATGCCCAGAGATTCTCCTGTAGATCGGATTACCTACCAAATGAAATGAAAGCAAGAAAACATGGTGTCATATATTCATATGACTACAATAGCAATAAATATGTGACTGAAATTAAAAACATAAAACCTCACCACTAAATTGATAGCTGGAACCTGTTCATGTTAACTAGTGAACCCAAAGCCCCCAAAATCTAGAAGCTATGTGTTCAGAGACGAGTTCAAATGCCCAGTTCAGGAACTTGGGATCCCAGTTAACTAGAACCCACAAAAACTCCAAAGGTTGTTTTTGATATTATGATTAGCTGCTCAGCCAAAAATATGATTTGCTCCTTGTCAGTCGGTTAAAACTTTTGCTAGTGAAAAAATGTGAATTCTGGCACGCCTATAAAAAACTGCAGTATGCTGTCATTCATTTTCTCAAGGTCCTTTTTCCCCAAATTTCACTGTCAAGCTTTTGAGGTGGACCTTGCTTAAAGAGCATCCAAAGATCACAATCAGGGCAAGCAGCAATGACAGAATTGCAGAAAGATGGTCGAGTAGACTACATTGATTTGAACCGGACCAAGATGGGGCCCAAGGTAATTTTGTGGTACACAATGATCTGAAAGGGTTAATATCTTAATTCAATCAAACTAATGGACGGTGAAAGTATGATCTCCCTGAAAAGCATGGATAAGCAGAAAGTCCAATTGTTCAAATTACAGGACATTAATCTCAAAAAACAGTGTAGCTTGACATGGGAGTCAAATACAAGGTCAGAACTTATTACAATTTTTGACTGCTTCTAGGGGTTCGACTAATCAGGACAGAGAACTCATTTGCTCATACGAGCATCATACAACTGCCTGTAGGGGTTCTGACCATGTATCATGCAGTGCAATCCTGTATCAACTGTCTAGCTTTTTGTTGTTTCCAAGCTGGTGTAACTTGATCACAGAGGTAGCAACCATGCACTCTAAAATGGTTCAAGATTGTAAATTCAAATTAAGCTAATCTATAACTTGAAGCATCAACTATTTCTAACATCCTATGTGAAATGGTCTTTAAAAATGAAAGTTGCACAAACTGCAAAAGCTGGAAGTAAAACATTATGGAAGTATAGGGTAGCAGGTTCACATAAACCCACCAAAAATGAGTTTTAAAACAACAATCTTTAGCATCCGGCAATGTTGTAAATGTAGTTCAACTGCACAGCAAAAAGTATGGATGCATACATTGTGAATAGATGGGAAGGAAGATAACAAGCTTGCAAACAGAGCATGTATCAAACCATTTAGAAATGGCTAGCTCGTATAGGTAAACTAGTGACATGCACAAAGAAAAGATATATATCAAATAAACAAGGTAGATAAAGAACAGCCCAACACCATTGTAAGGTAAATTGAAATTCTTGAGTTTGTTTAGTTTGGTCATAACACTGTATGGTTCACCACAAAGTCACATTTCTATTGTAATGCTAATGATAGGAAGTTGACTAACAAGTCCAACAGACTATCTGTTACCAGGACTACAAGCTTCATAATACTTCCCCAGCAATATAAGCATTGTGAATTTAACACTGGTTGTGGATCCAATTGAAGACTAAAACTAAAGCAACAAAGTTGCCTGTGATAAAATTTCATCAAGAGATAATCCTTAGGTGCTTGTTACAGATTTTTAACCTAAAGCTGCAGTAGAATGACAGTCACCTTTAGTATTTTTTAATTCCATTTCTTAACAACTGAATTAAGGAAACAAATCTAAAAATTATTATCCAGGTTACCAACACAAAATGGGATAACAGACAAACGTAAGCCAATGAAAATATTATGCTTTTCCTCCCAGCAAATAGAACAATACAGAAAAATACGTCGTTTACGAACATGAACCTGATTCAAGCCAATTAATGGCTCAATACAATCTGAGCATTCTCCGGGTGAATGAATGAGAACTCATGTGCCTTCCCTTCCCCGACCCTCCATTCCTCCGGCTGCTGCTCCGCATGGGTGTCAAGTAGAACCTCAGCAACCCATTGTCGAAATGGCTTGGAGAGTACCTGGCACTCCGGTTCCTCTCCAACACAAACTCCTCCCTCTTTTTCTTCCCATGCCCATTGGCCTCGACACTGCTCCTTCTCATGCTCCCAAATCCACCATTTCCATTGAATGAGCTCCTCGAACTTATGCTGCTGTTGCTCCTCAAATCTTGCCATTATAACCCCAAGCTCGCAGCTCGGGCCACGACTCCGAGAAGGATCTCTCAACCACATTGGCTCCTCCCTTGCTGCTGCCCCTACGGTGTATGAACCCCCAAATGTTCCATGCCTTGCTCCATCTCTTCGACTTCTTTGTAGCACTCCCTTTGCAAGAGTCCCTGTAAGCCGACTCGAAGCTCTCAGAGCGATCATCCCTCAACGAGTTCGAGCTAAAATCTCTTAAATCCCTATCGAGGAGGCTCCCGGGGTGGAAGGGAAGAACTCGGTGCTCCCG
Organism: Elaeis oleifera; assembly: GCA_000441515.1. NCBI lineage: Eukaryota > Viridiplantae > Streptophyta > Magnoliopsida > Arecales > Arecaceae > Elaeis > Elaeis oleifera. Next base: position 126,792 of record KE505503.1, read on the forward strand.
GCAGGGGACACCTTGGCATTGGATGCTGGCTTCGGCTCGTTGATCTCGACCTCCTGTTTCCGGACGGAATTTGACCGCTCAAAGCTTCGCCGGCGCCGGCTAGATGTGTCCGTGTAGTAGTCCCGGGTTTGGGTGGAGCCGCCCGGGGTCACAGCGTCATCCTCGACGGGGATCTGGCTGTCCGACCGCTGGACGGCGGGACGGGGCGGGGGCGTCCTCCACGACGGAGAGCATAGGAGGAAGGCGGGGAGCACGGATCGGCCTCCGATGAGGTAGCCGTCCCACGAGGCCCTGGGCTCGTCCCACGAGAACCGGGGTCGTCGAGGGACATCCGGCCGGCGTCGAGGGAGAACCGCGGATCGGTGTCGCAGGACCGCCGGCCGAAGGCGTCGACGGCGATCTCCGACTGGGTGTCGCGGAACCGGCGGGACGACTTGGGGGCTTCTCCGGCGGCATCGCCGCCGCCTTACCCTGTTCTTGAGCTTCTGCTTCCTCCGCCACTTCTGGAGCTTCTTGCTGAACACGGAGGCGGCGAGCCAGAAGCTGCCGGCGATCTCCTTGAGGTCTTTGGGAGGAGCTTCTTGGCCTGGGCGGCGGAGTCAAGATCTATGTGGTCCTTCATCGGCTTCAGCTCCGCCTCAACCCGCTCTTCTCCCTCGATCTCCCCCGATGTCCCCAGCACCAGGACGGGATCCACGACCTTGATATCCTCCACATTGTCTCTCTCCTCCTCTTCATCCTCTTCGCGGGTTTCCAGGACTGGAGCGGCGACAGAGGACGGGGAGGAAACACAAGATTCCCACACTCGGCCTCGATCTCTCCAGCGGCCGCGACGGCAGCGGAAGAGGAGGAGGGAAGGGAGGGGTCCCGGACTCCTTGCTTATCCCTCTCGTTGTCGTCCTGATGGAAGAGGGACCAGAGGGTGTTGCGGACGCGAACGTCGCAGGACTTACGCTGAGGCTCGAAGGCGGCGGAGGCGCGCGGCCCGAAGAGGCCGTCACCGCGGCCGCAGGAGAACGATTGCAGCGGCGGAGCTCCGGGCGCAAGAATGAGGAAGAGGTGGGCTGCGCTCCTCCCACTCCACTGGCCTTGCAGAAAAGGGATTTGAAGGCGGAGGAAGTGGACTTGCGGGCGGAAGTGGAGGAAGAGGAGGAGGTGTCGAGGCCGGCGAGGCGCTCCCGGAGGCAGGAGGCGCAGAACCCGGTAACGTGCTCGTCAGGATGAAGGGGGCAGGAGGAGGCCGGGAGGCGGGGAGGAGGCGGTGGGGGTTGGTGATGAGTCGTCTGGACGTCAAGACTCATCATGGGTGCCTCTCCTCGCCGTTGCACGCGGTGCTCGCGGTTCGCCTTCTTCTTCTTCTTCTTCTTCTACCACTACTACTAGTAGTAGTAGTTAATATTCTTGGCATGGTAACATCGGAGTTCCTCTCAAAATGTGTCTCACTTCTTAGCTTTTCTTTCTTTGACGTTCGTGGATTTTTGAGAATGGGAAGGAGGAGGAGTAGGAAGGGAGAGGGGGAGTGGGATTGTGGGAGTGAGGGTAAGGGGATTGGGTAAAGGATTTTTCAAAGAGGGGCAAGCGAGAGAGTGACTCACAGGTGTCCGTAAAGTGGAGGAAAAAATAACTAAATGAATAAAAATCAGGAAAAGAGAAAAAGCAAAAGTAATCACATTCACGCTCCGTCTCCGCTTACCCCCCCCCCTCATCTACTTTTCTTTCTTTCTTTTTTCACTTTTTCTCCTTTCAAATTTCTTTCTCCCCATGATTTTTGCCTTCCTTTCTTTTAAGGGCCCTTATTTATTACTTGATCCGTACGCTTTTTCTTTTGGAAGGATTTAGGACATGTCTTATTGAGCCAAAGGCTACACCACAACGTAGAACCAGCAATTCTTCGGTATGTCGACCTACTCATGTAGCACGAAGTACTCCTCAAGTATAAAACGAACGTCATTTAGCAAAATATCTGACAACATATAAATCTCCATAAAAAAAAAATTAGAGAATCCATGTACTACTCCAATATTGCCCGGTGTCATTGCTGGTTAGTATCAATGCTACATGCCATTGGTGAATAGAATAATTAAAAATAATTATATATTCGATAAATATATTTTATTAATTTTTATATTATTATAATATTAATTAAAAAATGATAATATAATTGACGTACAATCATCTCATAAATTTTTAATTAAAATATCAGATAAAAATTATCTAATTGTTGCTCTTGATATTTGTATCATTGATTGATAGAACATGAAAAAACTCTACAAACGTTTCATATGCAGCTAAAATAATATTTTATATAAATATTTAATAAATAATTAATTTATTTTTTCTATCTAAATTATATAATGTTTAACAAGCAAGAAGTTGCTGTCCCTGTGCTTAAATTGGATTATATTAAGCTATTACATGAAACAACTATGTATTTCAACTTTTTGATCATGATAGACCAAATAGCAAAAGAGAAAAATGCATTGGATGCATAAAGTACTGTAGCCATGGATGGATTCAACTACTGGGAAAGACGTGTTGCCAAAAAAAAAAAAAAACTGCAAGGAGAGACGGGACAGAACTGTATATCGTTGGAAAGTACGGATCATATTTTCATTATATCCTCTTTACTTCCGGAATGCACTTTTTTTAGTTACATTATCGCTGCATTAAGTGGTATGTTCACCCGAAAGTAAAAAAAGGAATTTAAGCGGCATAGAAGGAGGGTTAACTGAGAAAGAGGGAGGGGTACTCCCGTCAGTCCGTCACCTGTCCGCCGTTCCATCATTTATATATGCGATCAGACGGCTAGGACACGACTTAGATGCTGATACGAATAAGTGCAGCAGTGGGCCACACGTGTCTACGAATCCCGGGAAAAGGAAGAGGGGCCTGGCATAATTCCGGAAGGACGGTCGTCCGTCACGGAGATCACATGATCTTGGTAAGTGCAGGGCTCACTGTTTGCTGCAAATTATGTGGGGATTGGCGAGTGCTAGAATGGGCTCACGTGAGGAGGAGCACCATGTTCAAGTTTTAGCGGGGATTTTGGTGCTCTCTCTCTCTCTCTCTCTCTCCTCCCTTCTTTTGTTCCTACCTCGCCATCGCGTTGGGGCTCGAAGCTATAAAAGCCGCCCCCTGTCCTCCCATTCTTACCCTCACTCCTTTCTTTCTTGTCCTTTCTCTCTCTCTCTCCCCCATGAGCTTTTGTCTCGTGTGCTGTGGGGGCTGTGGAGTGAGCTAACCCATCCACAGTGACAGGACGCGCTGCACTCCCCAGTCCCCACCGAGCAGGGACGCAAACGCTAGCTCGCCCACAGGTTGAGTTTCACGCACCGGGTGGTCACGGGAACTGGTATTTTGCATAAGAAGACAAATGCCAAAAAGAAAAGAGAGGAAAGAGAGAGAAACAAAAGGTCGTAGAGAGAGAGAAAGAGAGATTCCCTCTACATAGAAGTTATCAAAGGCTTGTAGCTTAAACATGAAGGGCTATAATGGATGCACAGCAGAGGGGAAAGTGTAGCGCAATCTAAGATGCATGACTGGCCAAGGACAGACAGGTTGGTTAGGACCAGGGATTAGCTGGATCCGTACCTGGCTCGGTCGGGGGGTGGGAAATGGGTCTACCGCTTTGGAACGTGGCCCATCAAAGCAGAGCCTATATAAACATATACTTATGCCTGATGATGGTGTTTAGTATCGAATATTATGCATGGATTATGAGAGAATATTGCAGGTCATGATATCCTCCTCCTAGCTGCCATGAAACTACTCTATGTCTATATCTATTATCATGGTGTGGTTCTAAGTCTTTAATAGTGTTCTTTATGATTTGATGGTGACTAAAGAAGGATTTTAGTGGAGGGCAGTGCCGAGTGCAGAAGATGTGTGCTAATTAGCCTTTTTATATATACATTTTTTTCCTTAACTTTCCTTTAAAAATCACATTTTCTGATGGGAAGATACGGTAGAAGATCATACCGTGTGGGAGTGCATACAAAAGCGGACTTGGAAGATCTACAAGCCCGTTCGCATTTTGTCGTGAATTCCTCATTGCTGGGGTGAAGATTCGGATAGGGTAGTCAAAGTATTATCAGTTTGTCTCTGGAGCTTTTGGATATGGGGTTCGAACTTTCACTTTCTTTGCCTTTGTTTTTATATCTACATCTTTGTTCCCTTCTCTTTTGTGATATTCTCAATTTTTTATTAGAAAGTACAACTCCTATTCCAGTTCTTAATCCATAGGCAAGAGAACAAAAAGGCATTGAGAACCTTTAATGGTTTTAAACATTATTTCATCTCCATAGATTAGAGAGCATGATATGTCCCAATTCAAACTAACAGAGGAGCTTAATCGAGAATATTTCTTGAAAACCAAACTATGACTAACTGGATCACCAGCGCGCCAAATCGAGGACATCGATTAGGAAACTAGGTTCGACTTTACCATGGTAAAAGAACTTGAACTTTATAATAGGATGAAAAAGTTGCAAAGACGAGAGCAAAAAAGAAAGTAATAACTCATGTACAAACAAAACAATTAAGAAGAATAATTGCACAGAAGAAAATAAGGAAGAACATTCAAATAATTTCTCGAGGTGGAATGATTACCGTGCTGAAGAATCAAAAGACGAGATTCATGGTATGGAAGTATATCTACAGAACTTATCGTAGATAAGAGTAGTTCGCTGTTAGGAATGTAGGAATTTCTTTTCATGGTCTTCCTTCTCTCTTTGATGCTTGATAACCGCATTGCCATCTGCTTGGCAAAATCATCTTTTGAAGATTGCTCGGTATCGTCTAAACCACATCTAACTACTATCAGAATCAAACGATGACACGTGATTCCTATGTATCCTAATTTCAATTTTGCTCGCCAGTCGGCCAAAAGTGAATTGACCTGCAAGACTAAAACCCTAAACTTGGAGTCAATTAATCAACCATCGCTTGCAACATTTGTTTTGCTAAAAATTTGAGTCAAACAGCTGCATGACAACATCATGGAGAGTGAAAGGAATAGGTGGCCCGTATCCTCGCCTCCACCTGAATTTTGAAATGATAAATCTCTTTGTTGCTTCTCGTTTGAATAAGATGGTTTCGAAGTGCAACTAGATGCAGAATACCTTGTGCATGCTAGAAGCTAAGTTTTCTAACATAGCATAGGGTCAATCCTCTACATGTATCAGATTCTCGAGTTGATTCTATGGAAGAAAGAGAATTTACAATGTATCGTCGGGGATTAGCCTGCTTGATTTGTTGTTCTGTTGAAAACTCATGCTAATATGTATCAGTCCTCATGATTCACCTGTACTTGAAAATATAGAAACAACGAACGGGAGGGGAAATTAAGAATGGAAAAGAAAAGTTCAGATATTAGAGATCCAGTATTATCTCCAACACCTTATGCCCGTGCTGTAATATTCTGCATTTGATAATATACGACAAGGATTCTAAGGTGTATTCCCAAATGACGGGACCAAGTGATCATTTTCTATTTAATACAAGAAGGTTTGCACATTAAACAATGCGATCGGTGCATGGCCGCAAGGTGCATGCGGTGTAAGGTATGATTTCTCCACCGAACATTTGAGAGCTATCCTCGTGGCTCTTGCTCTTTCTTGCTGGCACGATCGATGGCCCCCTCAATTCTGTTGATGCAGGACTCGTAAAGAAAGGCCAAGTAATCGATGATGGTTTCTTCTTGTGCTCCTTGTACGGGATCAATTTCAAATGACCAATCAACCAGAGTGGTTTCTTCCCCATAGTCTACAAGTTGCAGTGAGTTCACAGATCCATCGAGCCCCACATTACTTGCCTCCAACCTATAAACATAGCTAAAAGAAGCAGGGTCCATGAGGACTATAGCCTCTCCTTTATCCACGATCGTTCCCATCATCCTGAGGAAACATAAAGCCAGAGACCAGGCGGACGTATCCAGGAACCCCTTCTTCTCCATCTAATCTCGTGCAATTCTCTACCATAGGCATCCATTCAGCAAGTCTGGAGCTTTGTGAGACCGAGGACCGAACACGAGCGATCGGCGCGCTAACTATTCCCCCAGCCGACCCACGCCACTTGTCTCTTCTTCCCTCCCTCGCCTACAAAACATTGGATTTCGGAAAATGCGAATCCTAATTATGCCGATGGATACATCAAAATCAAGTTTAGTTTCGATTTTTTGATGAAGATGGCAGCTAAAAAGACCTGCAGATTCTTTGTTTGTAACCGCATGCAGGCGAACAAATTAAGAACTGGGAAACATAACGGGCACAGACACTAATTAACTTGTCGAGCATGGTTATTCTTCTTGGCTATGCAGGTGGGCTCCCCGTTGGGAGGTGTTGGCAAAGCTTTTTATAGGAGAATCTGGGTATTTTTTATCATATGGGTGATGGGTCAATCGGGGCCCGCATTGCAACACTTTTACAAGGCTTTATATCAGCAATTTGGTCAAGAAAAGCCAAAGGCAGAGAAATGCAGGTAGGTAGGACACAGCTTAGACGCATAAACAGAAAAATGGAACACTCAAAGCTTATGATTGCCATACCATGTGACGACTTATCGGGCTCTTAAGCCCCCCACCCTTCTTCCCTCAACAATTCAACGAAGGCTCGCCCCCGTTCGCAAAGCAATTCTGATCTTGGATTAGCAACTCTGATGAAAAACTGGATCGAGTAATGATGACCAGCTTAAAAAGTCCCACATACATCCTGACAGCATTCTTCCCGCAAATGGCTAAAGGTGACGATAAATAATAAATTAATTCATACAATACAAATCCCATTACAGGGGAATCCCGATGAAGGGATGCGTCGTTCGGCCGATTGCAAGAAGGGGACAAAGCATGGAGGCCCAAACAAAAGGACGATTCCTCGACTAAACCTCCTTGGGGATCTACGGTTCGTCGTGGAAATCTTTGGCTTGGCACCGCAAGTGGCCGGAGGGACTGCATTATTCATGGCCTGCCTTGGAGTTCACAAAGGGGCCCATGGTATGAGAATTTTACGATAAAGTTGGATTGGATTGCATGGAAATCATCGCTCCTAGTGTTTAAAGGTATTCCGAGTGGGGAAGCAAGGAGTGCCCCTGCATTTATTGCTTCACTGTGACGGAAAAGTGGTATTGTCCAGTGAACTACACATATTCCCTGGCAAAGCGAGCACAAGAAAGTAGAAGCTGTTCGCGAGATAAAAGTGGCATCTTTTCTTCGCCCCGCTCGACTCTACCCTTGTGATCTGATCCTATGATCGTGGCTTTACATCGAAGCATCATCACAAACTTTCCCAAAACACTCTAATTCAGGCCTTCGATAGATGGTTATCCTGTACAGGTGTGCGCATTGTTCCGATGGGTTCAGAATAAAGGTTAACCCAGAACCAAACCTTTAACCAACTTTATCTGGTTCTCGATCTCCGGAATCAAAATTGAAGCACTTGATGAAGGAAGGAATAAACCCGACCGAGATCAAATTAGTTTGGGTCAATTTTCTCAAAAGCATAACGACTTAATTCTATTCAAACAATCCCACATGGAACATATGATGGATAATGTAAACCCACAAATTATCTATTCAACGATATCATTAGACAAAAGGTTAAAGAAATGTAAATTTTGGACACCAGCATGTCACACCAATCATTCCACCCCAATTCCTGTACCAACCAGCACGGCAGAACCACAGCACAAAAAAGTAGAATAGGATAGGGGAGCAGAAGGAAATAGACCCAGAAGCAAGTGGAGCACGCCTGAACTTGGGCCCGACCTGTTTCTGTAGGTTTGATGCGTCCTGGAGCATGGGTCATGCACATTTATCGGCCTGGAAGGGCTGCACCAGAAGATCAACAAGCTCATATGTTCCTGGCCATGCATACAACTGAAAAGGGTGTTGTTGCGACTTCCGAAAAAAAAAAAAAAAATAGCTGAAAATGGAATGAGCAATCGAAATCATGCGCAGAGAATAGGCCAGCATGTTGCACACATGCTTAATTAGTTTCCAATGATCCTGACGATTCAGAAATCGAATGAAATAATGATGATAATATGATCAAGCATGTGCCCCTGATTTTTGATTGGTAACAAGAAAAGAAGATCAGGATCAGAGACCAGAAAAGGGGGAAACAATAAGCGAATGCTTTGCATGAGCGATGATCCCAACAACCATACAGCGATTCAGCATGAGGCATGCACGCACAAGCGAGCCAAGAGAGCTGCTATTTATACAACCAAGGCATGAGAATAGCAGTTAGACATGAATGGCAATCTGTCTTTGGACCTAATCATTCCTGCTGATTTCCAGCATGCTTGCATGCTTTGTTGATGATTTGGTCAAGCTAGTGGATCTGGAATCTACAAGACAGAAAGAAGAGGCACGTTGCATGTAACATAAGATTGATGATTTAGATGATTGTTGGATGGTTGATGTTTAGCGGCGAATAATTTTATATTACATGAACATCTGAACAGACATCTATATACGCCACTTGGAAGGTTTGGCAGTTGAAAACGATTCGAGGCAGAAAAATATTGATGCATTTAAAGAAGTTTTCAGCGTTTTATAGTTTCTATGATGTGAAATCAATGCCATTGGTGTCATATATGAGAACAAAATGGATCAAAACAGTGTCTGTGACGTGCCCCTTCCTAAAAATGAAAATGGTAAGATATAGCACAGGGCAGTACTGCAAGTCTAGCAGCCATGAAAGCCGAAAGAAAATTGTGGACAGCAAAGTTAGGTGCAAGAATGACAGTTTGGGATGGTGTCGAGAGAGGTTCAAATTGTGGTTTTCCAGAAACAAGATTGAAAACTCGATAGACCTACGTACCCGATCAGGAATAGCCCTATGTTACATGTTATCTGTAATCAATGTTGTTTGATTGCTAAACTTTTTTAACAATAAAGGAGTTGGAGACGGCGGTTACAACCTTTTAGAGCAATGGGGTGTGGTTTTCAAGTTCAGTGAGAACGCTAGAAAAGAGGAGCGATTAGTTAGAATTTTTATGGCGAAGGGATGCTGATAGAAGCACGACTAACATATCCAACAATCTGTGTAAGGTGAACTAAAGTAGAAATCTAGAAGCAGATTTACGCCGTTAGGGGCTTGAAAAAAAATGGAAACATTAAGCATGAAGCAAGATGCTGAGAACATGTCCAACCAGCATGGATAGGCGAATTACAATAGAGATGTAATGCTACAGGACTGCATGAATGATGCAGCCATGTTTTCAAGAAAATCTTAGACAATAACTGTAAAATCTGCCATTTCTAAAGTTGCTATAAATAGGCAAAAATGATATTAATCCAGCAAAAAACCAATTGTAACACAAAATATCCAAAATTGTGAAACACGTAGTGTGATACCTCTTTTTACAGTTATCCTGTGCATTTGAAAAATCAAATTATTGAAAATATCCCCTGACAGCTACGAACTCAACAAGGTTCCCATCAGTTTTACCGATCAGTTTTAGCTGTTGAGGATGATCTACCTAACCGGCTCATTCTTTGAACCTTACTGGCTATGAACCTTCTAAAATCCACAAAATTAGACCCATCTGGAATCTCTTAATCACCAAGCCAAGAAACACAAAGAACGTCTGACTTCAGAGTAGCCTACATGCTGAAGCACCACTACAGTATGCCCATATGGCGGACAATATGCCTTCAAGGTTTCTTCTTCGACTTTCTAGACCTGAAAGAGAGTGCCAAAAACAACACGTGAGAAGCATCATACTCCTTGATGGGGTTACAACTTCTAAAACAATACCATCTCTTCTTGAAATCTGAGAAATCATAATTAAATGCAGTAAATCTTTCTAATTTTGAGAAACACTTTTACCATCTCGAATTTTAACTAGAGAACATGTCAGCTACTATTAATCATACATAAATCAGGCACTTGTCTCACCCATTGGTCGACATGTTTCACTTTTAGAATCCAACATATCACATTTTAAAGTGTGACTGCTCATAATATAGTTGTCAGAAATTGCACTATAACTTAAAACAAGACTTTGCCATGATATTCAAGTCGGGAGCATAGAGTGCATATAAGAAGTATCATATGCTTTCAATACCTTTGACAAGAACTGGAGTGTGAGGCCTGAAGAGCTTTGCCCTTCTTATCATCATCATGAGGTTTTTCATCTTTCTTGTCATCATCATCTTTCTTGGCATCATTGTTATTGTCATCATCGTCATCTTCCTCAGAACTGAGCTCTGCAGATGGCAATCTGCTCTGGCTGCTCATCCGCCTTGGAATAAAGACATTGAAGTAGTACCTCACTAAATCTTGTCTGCTCTTGGAGGTGAAACATTTCTCGGCAAGTTTCCAGAAAGTCTTGCATTCTGACACAGGATTCAGTCTTTCAAGAGGGTCAATCGTCATCTGCTCCTCATGCGTCCACAACGTGGAAATGTCTTCACCCATTCCATCAAATTCCCAACTGAAGAAAGCTTGACCTAGGTCAGACTGGAGTTGAAGTCTTGCTGCACTTACATGAGACCTAATGCAGGCTAATGATCCCGGAGAGGCACAGGCACATGAGTCTGTCCTGCCTTTCCCAATCATCACCTCACTAGTTCTTCTATCATCACCTTCTAATGGCCAGACTCTGGTACCCAACCACTTTGAATCATCCAAATCTTTGTCCTCAGAATGTTCTTCTTCCACATTGGGTAGGCCTGTCCACTCTAGAACATCAGCCTGAAAGGAGGGACCAACTCCAATTCGTTCCTAAGGGTAACAAGATGACGTGAATTAACATTCAGCTTTTGAGCTATTCTTGGAGATCTCCGTTGTGGCCGAGTTACAGTTCCTCTCCGTTTCTTCCATGCTTTTACTGAAGACTGCTCATCATTTTTCTGATTCATCCGAAACATGCAATTTTTCATTTCAGTGGCACCAAAACAATAATCATGTCAAGATTGCAAAACGGATAATTTCAATAAAAGCATAAATTCAGAAAGATAACTTCCACCATCAAGAGAAAATGTATGGGTCAATCAAGTAGCTGAAAGCTCGTGAAAAGACAGCAAAAATGTTGCTGCAGAAGACGTCCAAATGAATACAAATTTCAATCCAGTTAAATCCAGTTACAATCAAAAGATCCTAATGAACATATTTGAACAAGTTAGCAGGAACTTCATCCCAACAATAGGAGATCCAAGAGTTCATGAAGGAGATGATTTCTATAACTATGATTCCTCAAATCTATGGGAACATCCTGAGAAAAGCCAACAATAGGCACAATGATTTACATGCACGCAAGCATGCCTGTACACAAGCTAGGCCTACTGCAAGAAAAGTGTACTGATATATGATAAATTCCTTCCGATGTTTATAAGTTTGACTTGTCTTTTTCAAACATATTTATGCACAAAAAGTGGATCTCCTTGCTAATGCATGCTCAAAGCAGCACTTTCACACATACAAAAAATTTAAAACTGTTCATTTGAGATAACACAGCATGCCACAAGTCCCTGTTCATCATTTCATCCATATTCTGACAGATACCTCCTGCAGGTGAAGTGCACATGCACATGGTGTTTGCTTTCTTGTACAAACATCAATTTCATAAACAAGTCATTTTCAGGCGTCACCGGAGCAATCTCAATTATCCCAAGGGCATTTGATCCTAACAGAGGAACAGATGTTTCTTATTACAAAGAATGTTAAAAAGGTTTCAGAACTGGCAGAAATATTGTGCTAAACTAAAAATCGATAGATTTGAACAGATGATGGTGTGAATATATAGAATAGTACGTATACACACACATCAAAAAGTATAAAACAAAACCAATATAAGTAAAATATGCTACATGATTTTTTTTTCCAGTGAATTGATGGACACCAGTGCCCTTAAGAAATGTGTAAGTTGTGAACTACTAGACCCCTCCTGTTTTCCCATGATGATGAAAAAGCCAGTTCTTCTATCACAGTACAACCAAATGGATGTTGTTCCGCTTGTTCTTGCGACTAAAAATCCATGAGAAAGAAAATTTTCTCGAATCACCGCTATTGATAATTTATCTTTGTCAAGCTCATAGATGCAGTTTGATGCTCAAAGTTATACAGGCAAATAAAACAAAATAAATGTCAGTACAATTTATCAGGTTAAATTTTCAACTAATCATCCAATCAACAAGTCAAAAGAACATCATATAATAACGACAAGATGATGAACTCACAGAGGCACTGTTACAAATCCTAATATAATCAAGGGTTTATAATCTATATTTTAGCATGAAATGAACTGCTTTATTGTGAATGAGCTAAATTTAAAGTCAAGAAACATGGCATGAGCGTTTCAACAAAAACTTGACAGTTTAAGTATAAAATTTAAAGAATAAATCTGGAGATTTTATAACACCACGCGGACATTCTGATGCATCAACCGAATATCTATTTACCATTACTCTTGCCGGTGCAAATTGCTTTGCTGGCATGCAGTCGAAGCAAGTCTCACATCAGCCAAATGATGTGAAGAAGGAGACTCAAGTATTGTCACAACTATGTTTCTACTAATGCCAGTTATGCAAAGACATCAAAATGTCTATTGATTGTTAGATGCCATAAATGAAAACTTACAAGAAAATTATTTTATGTATCGCTTTGATTATGGTGATATAGCAGTCCTTATTAAATTTATAATAGGAATAATAGGTAATTGCTGCATCTGAGATTGTAATCTAACCTTATAACCATGCACGGATTTGTTTTCATCTGATATATAAATAAACTTGTTGAGATATTAATATAAAAAAAAAACTTAAAAAAAAAAATCTTCCCTGATAATGGTCATGATGTGGTTATGATGGCCAATGTTTATTTTGGAATTTAGATGAATGTATAATAATATAACAGAAGCACCTGAATTTTATGATGGTTGTTGTAATGTTATAATGGAATCTTTTTGAAAAACATGGTCACAACTCACAACAGGTCAGCACTAGTACAGTTCTATTGATAGTTCTTTAGGTTCTTTTCCATATCATCATGTTTGTCAAGTTACACCTGGAAAGCTTCTCTCTCCCTTCATTTTTTCCCCAAATTTCACTTTCCTTCCCATCCTATCTTATGTTTTTGCTCATACAGTTTCTATTCAACACAGACAAACTCGAATGACAAGGATAACCTTACATGTCTACATCCCCCATGCACTACTAACTAGTATCACAATGGGATAGGATCTACCATTAGAATCAAGACCTTAGAATTTCCATATACACAATATCTCCTTTGCAAACCTTCATGTATCACTTCCAGATCAGCAAAACTAAAATCCATATGATAAAATCAAAACCCGAGAGACATTGTAATGGCCTAGGCCCACAGTCCAACCAACCATATGATGCCACCTTTAATGTGATATTGTAATGGCCTAGGCCCACAGCCCAAACCATTTTTCGTTACGGGCATGCACGATATGTGCATTTCTTGCCCTCGCCACCGTCCACTGTCTCTCTCACACTCTCTCTCATCTCTCTCTTTCTCCAGTCTCTCTTTATCTTTCTTTCCTTCTCCTATCTCTCACCTTCTCACTCCCTATCTCTCTCTCACACACACACAAACACACTCTTTTTCTCTCTCCCTCTCATTTCCTTTTCTCTCGGTCTCTCTTTCCCTCACTAACTTGCTGTCTTTCTCAATGCTGATCTGAAACTAGTATTTTGAAAAGAAAACAAGAGGGAAAACCAAGCAATTTAAGCCATCATCATGGTAAGATCCCAATCTTTTCTCTCAGTCAAATTTTGGTGTTATAGGATAAATCTCGGCAGGTTTAGGGTAAGATTTAATTTCTGAAACTGCAAAGATAATGGATAGAAATGGACTACGGGAGAGTATGTGTTTTTGATGGTGATTGCAGAGCAGATAGGTACAAGCCCTATTCAATCCCAAAATTATAACAAACTTCGGTGAGTATCTCAATCTGAAATACTTAGTGACAGTTGTTAATTGATGAACCAATAAACCCGCTAAATTAAGAATTTTTGGAGGATGTTTGCTTGCTCAATTAAAACATTAACATGGCTTGGCATGCAAGGAAGGGCAGAACGGAGCACTAATATTGCATTTTATTAAAACCTTAATTAGACATAGCATTTTAGTATGATTTTTAGTGAGATTGTAATAATATTCTTTTGTTTTGGACCTGGAAATTTTCAAGCATTGATTCAGAAGGGAAGTATGCCAAATAGCTAGACTATTGCAGTTGTCCATAGAATAGGGCAGATTATGAAGCCCTAATTTTGGGTTAATTATTGCACTACTTAGATGTAGAATTAATTCCTAAAATGTTTTTTTTTAAAGTGGGATGAGTATACTTAACTGCAAAATTTGCTGATTTCATGATTCTCTCATAGGAAGAAATGAATTTTCATTTGGATCAGCCAGTAGATGTATAGATTTACGAATTGGAAATATTCAGAACCAGTCATATATAAAAGGGATGGATAATTAGAAAGCAAGTATTTTAACCCTCAATTACCTTGTTTTAGATAAATGTCTAAGGTGTACGAAAAATTTGCAAGGTGTTTGATTAGCACGTCCTTGCATGGACCCTTTTCTCTATGAAGGCATAGGTACCTTATTATATACAATTCTATCTTATGAGATCTGATTATTATAATAAAAAAGTTTTTATAATTTTGCAGTAGAATTTATTGTTGTACAAAATGAAATGGAACCTTCATTTCTAAAACTAACATTTTAAATGAATTATAAATTCTATCTCTACAACAGTAGCAAATTGATTGTGGTTATGTTGGGTGTGTTGATGGCATGCACATAAATGTGTTGTTGTCCTGTCACATGTTGGAAAATTGACATGAGATTGCTGTCCTGTCATAGCCAGAAACGTGACATGTAATTGATGCCTAGTCACCAGGAGTGGGCATGATTGGGGCTAAGTTACCAAAAAGGTTATTCTATATTCTGGATTGTCAGTATGGGTGATTTGGACTTGGTGAAATTGCATGAATTTTTAGTTATCTACAGTTGAATTGGTAATTCAATTATACATTACTATATTTCTTAAGTACTTTGTGAAAATTTTCCTCATATATATTCGATCTAAATTAAATTATAGTAATGCATATGGGATACCTACTGGGTTATCATGCTCGCTACATTGTTTTCTTTCATTGTATAGATACCATAGGCTAGTCGGGTATCATTTGGGGAGTGACTAGGAACAAGGCTAGTTGTTTTGTAATGTAAACCTCATCTTTTGGATAGGACAGATGGCTAATAGATTAGTCTAATTTTGTTAGTAGTAATAGGTATTTTCATGTAAAATTAGGGTTTGTGGTAACTCAAACGTTATTTGGATACTTGTATGTTTGAACCCTTGCATGACAAAATGTTTGGCATTCTGGTTTCTAATAAATTATTTCAAATCCAAGTTAGTCGTTGCTTTGGTGAAAGCCACAGTTTGTTAATTATGAGATGGATATTTGGTTCTATAACTTTGTTATCCATATGAATTGACCACGGAATTTTAAAACTCCTTGCATATTTCAAGAGGTCAATTCTTAAGGAATATGCAGCCATGTCACATGCCTGGTTTTCATGTGAATGGGTTTGGGTGTGACACATATAATTTAGATTTATAGTATTTAACAAGAAAGATTGAAGGATATCGACTAAAACAATAATCTACAAAAAGGCTGTAACAGAAATCATCCAGAGCCAGGTGAGACCCGCCAATATGGATCCCACAATACTCGCATAAAGCAGTTACAGTCAGGATGACATCTATGCAAGAAAATTCCAAAAGATGCCCATCATGTTCAGTTTCTTGAATATGCCATGTCTACAGTTCATCATATTTATTTGTGGATAGATCGATTATCAAAAGACAGATGCGAAATCTTGAACAGAGCGATCCAATTTCTTGTTATCATTACCAGTAGTTCTATTACCCTAACCTATCATGTACAGAAAAAGAACACGCGAGCGCGAGCAAAGATGGAATCAAAACTATAGCAAAACCACTGGAATTTCATAGCAAACAGAGCACAAGAACATCAAAGAAGTACTTATGTTTCTTGAAAGATCACCTGAGGATACTTTAGCGAAAAGAGGAGTACCTGAGGATACGAAGGAAGTCCTCGATATTAGCGAACTCGGCCGTGCTCAGGTACAGAGTACGCCGCGTGTCCAGCACCTGCTTCCCCCATTCCTCTCCTCCTCCCTCTCCTCCACCGCTTCCTCCAGTCGTTCCACTGCGGGGTCGACGGCGAAGGCTCTCACCTGCCTCAGCATGTCCTCCAAGTACCTCTTCCTCTTCCTCGAACCCGACGAACCCGGCGAAAGACCCAGACCTCCCGCCTCCTTCGACCGGTCCATTCTCTCGCTCAAACGTTCGCGGATAAGCGCTTCGATCCTCCGCCTAAGATCCGGGCACAAGAAAACCTCCGATCGCACGGACTCCCTTCACCGCCCTCGCCCACGAACCTCTGGACCCAGCGCTCGACGAGATCGGAGCGGAGCGATTCGAACCCAGGGCTCTCCGGCCAGGAATCTCCGGCAAGAGTGGCGGAGATCTGGTCGAAGAGAAGCCGGAGCTCGGCGTCGGTGTCGGCGAAGTCGGGGAGAGAGAAGGCCGTTGCAGGGTTCAAGAGGGGGCATCCAGAGGGACCCCGTCAAGATAAAAGGATAGGCCGGCCATCGGAGTCCGGTATTCCGCGGGGTATAAGAGGGAGGAGGAAGGGGGGATTCCTCAGGCGAGAGGGAAGGCAATATTGGCGCTCGTTCGGGTTCCGGTGACCGCCGAGGGAGGAGGGGTTTTGGCGCCTATTTTACTCTTTTTGGAGGACGCTTCGTGCTCCCTGTGCTTACTGAGAGGGGAAGTTAGTTTTGCCCCAAACACTGCGATCATAAATAACACCCAGAGATGATGACCAGCATTAGTGAATGGAATAAGATCTAAAATCACACTATGTTACCTTTTCGCTTCGTGTGACCAATCATAGCCGTTTGATCAAGATCGGAGAACGTCCCATATGTGCGTCGTTTCCATTTTGCTTTGGAGGGAAGGGGGGCTAGGATTTAGGCCAAGTCACGGTTGCAGAATTCGAATTGTAGTACCCAGGAGAGGTCTTCAAAAGATTCACGTCCTTCACAAGGAACAGCCCTGGTATCCGGAGTAACAACTTCCAGACAAGTAGAAATCAGTGCCTGCAAAACATGACAAATTGGGAGAACAGACTTTTAAGTTCCTTTTAGGGAGAATATTTCTTAATCTGTAAACCTTAGACCACAGTGGTACGAAGGATACCAGATTGTTCATCGAATAGGAAAGGGGCGATAAGTCGGTAAACCTATTTGGAAATGGTCAGACGATTGATTCCTTACATCCAGCGAGAGACACACATGGAAATAAGACACTAAAAACACCTTCCCTTTTTAATGTCGGTGAACCTGAGCTTTTTTTGTTTAAAAAAATATACCCAATGGTCAATCATTCATCCAGAGTTATAGAAGCAAGATCGTTCACCTATAGAAGCAAGCTAACTTAGATGGAGCCTATATGTAGGATCAGGACTGATCCATGATTGGAGCCAGACGATATAAGATAAGGTCTGAGGTTTTATAAAACGTTGGCTGGTCTTTATTGTGACTGAAACCAAAACATCTGGAAACATTGTCTAGTTGCGAGCAAGAATGCAGCACATCCAAGAGAAAATGACCCGGTTTAGCCGAGCGTTTTATCAGACTGATGATTCACTGTTTTATCCATCCAATATCTTACACATAAGCAAACAACAGTTTGAAGCTTTTGACGCATTTTAATAAAAAGCAGCAAGGGAAAAAACTCTCACTCCAAAAATCTCCAGGTATTAGGATACAATATATCATCTTTAAAACGGACCGACTTATCTTTCATACGGACGGGATCAAAATAGAGACTATCAACTCCAACTGAATATCCGAATTCGTAAACATCCAGCAAAACGTTCCAATTGCATTTCCCATCCATAGAGGAACAATGTATTCGAAGAACCCTCGTCAACCTAAATCCCAGGAAAAAATGGGTACATGATATAATAATCGCTTCCAATCCACTCGATTGTCACAAGCCGGAGAATATAATCAACAATCAAGCGGATCGACCGCTATAGTCGTATGCAACATGATCCTTTTTGGTTGGAACAAGAGGCCCCCGTCCACCGGCATGTATTGTAACACCGGGATTTTAACAGAGCATGACATGACGTCACATGAAGGGAAAAAAATCAGATAAAATAAAATATTTATAATTATAACTAATGATTATTTATTTCGAAAGAAGACCGTCTTAGAAAGCTGCAGCAAAGAATGATGTCAATTTGGAAGCAGGGATGAGTTACCGTGACCTAGGGCCAGCCTAGAAGGGGTGCAGGGGTTGGGTTAGACCATGCTTTCTTGTCTGAAGAGAGGACGAGAATGGAGACGAAAAGGGCCAGGGGAAGAAATACTCACAGCGCGACCAAGAGACTTCTCACCAGGCACCACCGCATCTCTTCCCTTCGGATCGGGTGAGCCCAACAAATGGTTGTGAGAGAAGAAAAAGACTCCTACCGCTCCTGAGGTATCAAAACCCGCAGGTTGGTTGTACCCAAGAAACAAAAAACCACAGGTTGGAAATGTCCCAAATGACCCTGTAATGGCTCTGTGTAGAGCAATAATGACTCGAACTGTGAGATGCACATGAGAAAGAAGAAAGTATTTGAAGAAAAGAAGGGGAGATAAATGAGACTTCAGGGTTTGAATTTGGACGGTTGTGAAAAACCTTTGCTTGTTGATGAGGTGGTAAACAATGATAAAAAATAATAGAAATGAAACTTTAGGGCAAGGATTTGGTGTTTCGAATGTTAAAAGGACAACCATACCCTAGTGTTGTTATGATTGTTTCTTCCAAATATAATACCCTAGCGTTGTTATGATTGTTTCTTCCAAATATAATAGACATGTTGGACCCAAAGGCCAGAAAGTATCAGCCTTATCATCAAGCATGCTATTGGTAATTTTACTCAATTGACCTCTCCCTCCATCATAAATATAGTTATTAGGTATTTTTACTTTGTTCGCCTTAAAAATGAGGTTCTATTATATATATTTAGAAATTTCTAGCTGGATAACTTAGCTGCTATTTTTGATGACTTATATGAGATAATCTCATATGCTCTTGAATGTCTCTTTCTTTTTTCTTTCTTCTATCCACGGGAGATGGCCAATGGTAAGATGGCCAATGGTAAGATGCAGATCTTCACCTCTTATTGGATTTATTGGATGAAAGTTTGTATCAAACCTAGGTCACTAGTATTGGTAATGAAGATCTCACTAGTTACATCACTAATACCTTTCATTTGCGCTTGAATATTTTTATACTCAGTAGATGATTTATCTCAGTGCCACACATATATGTAAGAGGATATAGATGTTAGGAGGGCATTGTTAGTGGCTGATCAAGCTCTTAAACAAAGATTTACAACTTCCTTGCTTTCCGGCGCAAACATAGCCAAAAGACTCCATTTCACATGAAAGGTATTGCATAACAATTTTGATTGGAAGATGAAACTCTTTTCTGTTGTATAGTTTAAAACCACAGTTGCTACAATATTGTTAATGCATCTCCATCCTGACATAGACACATGTAATCAATCATGAATAGTGGCAATTATATATGCATTATAAGTATCATAAAAAGCATTGCATGGCTACAAAACTTGCTCTTTTTCTAACTACTATTACAGAGTTGCATTTTTGTATATTTATTATTCTTTAAACATGATCAGTCATGGATTTATATAACTTTCAAATGACCTAAATGTTCAATGATGCTAGGCGCATGCAATAAATGTGACGTAAAGAATGGCAGCCTTGAAATTTAATTTTATCTAATTTGACAAATATCCTATCAATTTTGACAAGTGTAAATTTCGTTATTTCTTTTTTAAAAGAAAAGCTACTTATATACGATGTAAATACTTTCTCTAATGCATAGAGTAGAATCGTATGGTAGCTATGTGGGGCTCCAAATAGAAACATGTATCATAGAAGTAGAGTTCATGGCATGTAAAATGAGATGTTCAAAAACTCTAAAAATTTGTATATGATACCAAATCCTATAGGAGGTACATGTAAAATTATGTTAATTAGTTTTGATTAGCAAAATTAGTTTGACTTAAAATGCTTTATTCTTATGATAATTTATTTAGTGTCTGATAGAGATACAATCTTTTGAAGGAAATTATTATAATATTTATGTTGTGCAAAGAGTTATATGTGAATTTGTTCATATTTTGTTCCGATTCTAATGAGGGTTAGTTCATTAGATCGAGCTCAATTCAAGCTTACTTCGACACATAGTTTGAACTTGACCTAATAATAGAATATCATATAACTGGACAGAAAGCAGCTATTTGAAATAGATTCAACAATGAATTATATGCCAGCTAAAATATATGGTCATTAACTTTGTTGGTTGCATACTTTACCAAGCTGGATATCAAGCCAGGTTGCTTTGGCCATGATTTGATTTTTCTCCTCCCTTTTGAGAAAATGAACCAGGTTCACTTGGGTTGAACTTGTTTCGTATTGAGCTCCTAGGTTTTGGAATCAAAATGCTAGGAACTAATTTTGCAGATAAATCACTATCCAATTTTAAAATTCTGTCTCATCTATTTTTGTTATATATTATTACTTGTTTTGAGCCCATGCATTGCACACGGGTTCTAGGTCTGATCATATTGAAAAATTATATATAAATAATAAATAATATTTATTTAAATTTTAGTGTCATTTTATATTCTCAATTATCTATATAAATAGATTTTAATTGTAAGAATGCAATAATATCATACATTAATAATATAATTTAATTCATATAAATAGGATTCAATATAATTTTTATTAATCTAAGATTTAAATTTAGTACTTGAAAGATTGATCGGTAGGAGGACACATGGCATAAAAAAAATTGCTTACGTAGACAATCTCAAATGCTAAAAAGCTTGCTCTCAATTTTTGCTTTATAATATGTATATATTAGATTAGATGTATGCTAATAGCACGTAGCTGATTGTGGGCTTTATTTTCTTCTTCTTCTGCATCAAATTGTGGCAGATTGGACATTGTTCCTTGGTTATGGAGCTCTGCTATTCAATTCTGTCACTATCCTTCTATGCATTATATCTCTAGCAGTGGGACTTTCAGAGGCATTTTATCATGCTGATACGATTACAATATCAGCTCTTATTGCATTCGGTATTCACCTTTGCTTCTACCTTGCTTTTTTTTCATTGGTCTACTTTCTGTTATGCAAGCTGCTGTCTCATGTGCTGCACTGTCATGGCTTTTTACGACTCTACTTCAATGTTCGGGTACTTTCAAGTACATCATCTCAGTGTTATGCGTCCCCGCATCATACAATCCAACTTCTCCTGTGGCATGTTGGCTTGTGTGCCGATTCTATTAGTCTTTATGGTCCACCGATCAATGCCTTCGTATCATATTCTTGATTGCTACTTATCTACCTTAAAAACCGGCATGCCCTCAACTTACGTTGCATTCAAGTTTCTACCTTGTGATGCTGTTGTTCTATTGTATCTTCCTTTCTTAATGTCTCTTTGGTTTCAGTGGGATATTTGCAATAAATCCTTCTGTCTATGGGCCATATATATTTGTTTCGGGCCCTGCTCTACTTTGGCTTCACTGTTTACTCTGTAAACGTTATGATTATCTTCTCATTAACGCAGCATTTGCCCTTGCGTTGTCACAAAAAAAAAAAGAGTATGCAAATTCTTATGCTTAAAAGTTAGGACGTCACAGCCTTCGGCTTACGAGGCACAACGAACGTCGCAGCACCATGCAAAGTCTTCCGCCTTCCTCATTTAAACAACGTTAAAGATGTCGGCAGAAGAAAGGCATCCCTGCTCCACATTCTGCTCAACCTCATCCAAGACGAGAAGGATCCCATCACCGCCTCTCCCAGCTCGACTCCCTTGCCGCCCGCCTTCTGCGCCTCCCCTTCGCTCCTCTTCCTCCTCCTCTGCCGCCTCTCCTCGTCCGCCCCCTGCCCCTCCTCCCCCGGCTTCTCCGCTTCCACACCCGCCACCGCTTCTCCGAGACCGACCTCTCGTCGTCCTCAAGGCCTTCTCCGCGCCCTCATGCCCGACCACGCCCTCGTCCCTTTCTAGTCACCTTCCTTCATCTTCCGCTGCAAGCCTGGCGTTCGCTCCCACAACGCCCTCCTCGACGCCTTCGTCCACGGACGCCACTGGGAGCAGGCCGGGTCCTTCTTCGCCTTCTTCCATAGCTGCGCGCGCGTCTTTCCAACCTCCAAAGCTACCACATTCTCATCCGAGGCCTCTGCGAACGGAGGCAGCTCGATCCAGCGGTCGGACTCTTGGAAGCCATCCAAAGTCGCGGCCTTGAGCCTGATTGCATCACCTGCGGTACTGCTTAAAACAGCGACCTGGACAATGCCCTCAAATTGTTCGACGAAATGTGCGATAAAAATGTGACGCCTGGTGTGTTGAGCTATAATGTTCTGATTGTTGGGGTTTGAAGAAAGCGAGTTCTTGAAGGGAATGGAGATCCTGGAGAGGCTGGTGAGGGACAGCACAGTCAGTCCAAATGTCGCCACAAATGCTATCATGCTGAATGGTTTGTGCAAGATTGGCATGTTTCTAGAGGTGATGGAGATGTGGAGTTGGATGGTGAGGAATGGCCATTGGAAGGGCTCGTTCACTTATTCATGGCCTGTGTGAGTTAGCGAATGTGGAGGGGCCTCACCCTTCTATGCAGAGATGATCAAGCTAGGATTTGTCATTAAGGCTGTCACATGTAACTCTCTGCTAAATGGGTTCCACAAAGCAGGGAGGCTGCAGGAGTTGTTGAAGCTCTGGGAATTGATGGGAAAGCATAGAATTGCAACATTGTCAGTTACAACACACTGATCAGGGACTGCATGAGAATGACAAAGCAGATGGAGAAGTTTCTCTTTGGGAAAGCTTGCAAGGGGATCATGCATGCTGTCCAGGCCCGGTGACTTACAGTGTTTTGATTCCTGAATTGTGCAAAAAGGGTTATACCAAAAAGCATTGTGGATTTTGGAGGCATCATAAGATGGAGAGAAGAACTTAGATATCTTTGCATATTCCACCATGATTAACAGATTGTGCAAAGATGGGGGATTGGATGAAGCAATTTGCATTTGTGATCAAATGGCTAAGCATGGCTGCCAACCAAATTCACATACATAAAATGCACCGATCAGTGGTTTCCATCGAGCATCTAAGATTTCTGACACCATCCAGGTTTCAAGGAGATGGTCAACAGTTGTTGCAGTCCTACTATATTAACATACTTTGCACATATAGATGGATGGTGTAAAGTGGTGAGGTTCCAGGAGGCTTCTAGCTTTGCAAAGAATGATAGAAAAGTTTTCAAACCTGACATGGTGACGTACGGCTCTTTAATGGACAGCCTTGCTCAAGATAACAAGATTGATGTTGCTCTTGACATTTGGAGCCAAGTTCTTGACAGTGGCTTCCAAGCTGGTGTCATCATGCACAACATTCTCATCAATGCACTTTGCTTTGTGGGGAAGTGGAAGAAGCCCTGCATGTTTGCTTGGAGATGAAACAGAAAAAGGTGCACTCAAAATCTAGTAAGATGCAACATGCTTATGGATGGACTTATTGGAACCAATATCATTCTTATGACATAATGTTTGAAGCTCTTTGCTCTTATAATAAGATATCCGAAACAGTCAAGTTATTGGATGATGCCTTGCGTTGTGGCATTATTCCAACTGCCACTACCTTTGTATACTAGTTAAGGCATTCATCGGCAGCTGCCCTGTTCCAACATGATCGCTACGAATATCTATTGCAAGGTTATATTTCTCTCTTTCTATCCATTAACTTGGTATTACGCCTATTTGATTGGTCACCTTCCTTTACATGTATTATCATGTAGAAACATTTTATTGTGGCATTATGTTCTTTGCATGCATGTTGTGCTAGAATACTCTGGGAATTCATGATAGAAAATTGCTGATAATGCGATCCAGGAAGATAACTTATTATTTGAAGGGCATTATATCCTTTTAAGCACCTATGGTATGTTACTTTGCAATCTTATATGTCATTTTGTGGAGTTATTTTGCAAAATCACCAATCAAAATGGGCTCATATTGAAGGCTTTGCTTGTTAACTTGCTGTCCATTTTTTGTGGAACATAGCAATTTCTCATGTTATGAGTTTCCTGCACAAATTGATGTTCGTCCTCAAGTTTGTTGATGCTACTTGGTCATATTGTTCTTGGGCTTATTTTCATCTGTTTTGTTCCTTAGGATGTATTATCTAGCTTTTACTTGTGATATGAGTACTATTTTGCTGTGTGTGGGGAAGGAGCGTAGAGGTGCTGGTATGTGTTGTGTGCTTGTGTGCATGTGCATATGCCTGTGTGCTTGCGGGCTGGAAGATACAATAAGTCTTGAAAAAGCTAGATTAAAATGAAAGGACAAAATAAGTAACATTACGCTTCTCTCTCTCTAGTACAAGGTATTCCTATCATTCCTATCATTTCTTTGTTGTCATAAGTAGGCCTGTAGGGAATTTGACCTGCTCAGAATCTCAGAGTTGGTATCGTCTTAAAAGAACCAAGTAGTTGAATGATAGGCTGACCACAGGTAAATGGCATGGGGACTCTGGATGATTCACTGGTTTCAGTTAAGAGCTTAGGACTATTCTTTTGGTAGGGTTCTTATACATCTCCTTCATGTCAACAAATAACACAGTAGACACGCTAGTTAAAATTGAGGTGTGAAGCACTTCTTTGTGGAGCTCATTGTCAGATCTTTAATGCCCATGTGTGTTTTTTTTTTGGTAAACTTTATCATCCCTTTAATTTGTCAGAAGCAATCAAACTCAGCCATCATAAACTAAAGGAGATAAGCTTAAGCAGCAGCAATAATCTATAATTTGCATCTTAACCTCTGTTTGAAATATAGCATGCAACATCTAAAACCAGAATCTTAAAAAGGCCTAATCATGTTTGATGCAGCATGTAAGTCTTAAGAAGTGCCTGTTCTTTGTGCATTTGCTGGCTTGAACTGTTATGTTGCACATTCAGTCTCCGTTGAACACTGTGTTCGACGGTCTACAGGGTTGCAAGAATTTGCTAAAGGGCTGATTATCTCTGGTTGTCTGGGGTCTTGAAGTAGCTCGATACGCAATTCTATCCTTGCACGATATCCTCCACTACTATAAATAAATTTTGCACATATTTTACTTGACACTCTTTGTTAGCTATTTCATATTTGACTTTTATGAGGTGAAGATGAGAATAAAGAATACAAAATGTACAGCATCAGGTATCTTAGTTACTCAATTCCGGCAATGGAGAATATTGCCAAAATTGTATCTTGAAGCAAAAGCAAGGCTAGCTTGCGTGCATCAAACCCCAGTTGCAATAATTGGCAGTGGTTATTTGTCTTTTCCTTCTTAGGACTGTTTGATTATAGAATTTAGGGGATTTTGCAAAACAGGCTGCGTTATTTTTCTATTTGCAGTTCGGACCGGTACAGTTTTATTTATTTATTTTTTCTTTCGTTCTATCCATTCTTTCCTTCCTTTTTTCCCTAATTTTCAGGAAGGACCCAATTCTAAAAACGTTGGATGCTTTTGCCCCTGGACCAGTGGATACAGTTGAGTTGCATGTTTAAGCAGATCTGGATGCACGTAGGTTTCATAGCGAGTGCATATATTTTGACGAAGGCACACATTTTTAATATTGAATGGAAATATTTGTTGGGCTCGAAGTACACATCTATGAGCTGTACTATATACCTGGCGGGTTAGGAGCAAATCCAACTGAAATTTTTAAACTAGTCCACCATTTGTGGGAGAAAAAAATAAAGTGGAGAGGATTTCTAAAACTTTTTTTACAAAGACAGAAAAAAAAATTCCTGAGAATATACAGAACGGATGGCACTCAGTAAGACTTTATTTGCCAAAAGGGAGGGGAATTCTACTATTATATGCCTTACTCATTTTCTTATCTGTTTTCTCCGTTGTTGACGACAGGCTCTGCTCGTAAATGAACTGAGCGAGCAGGCCAAAAATATCAAGCCCAATGCTGCAATTTTCCTCCATTCCACCTCAGGAGTAGTGAGAATAGCATTTCCTATGGTGACAAGCAGCAATGACATGAGCACAAGGTAAATATTCCTCCGAATCTTTGATCCTGCACTCTCCTTTGTGACTTCTCTGATCTTTTGTCGTTCCGACATAGCTTCTGCTTTCCCTCGAGGTGCCTTTTCCCTCAGGTTCTTGAAGAATAGGCCTTCATTTCGGTCCCGCTCGATCTTGTCCTCAAATTCCTCCAAGATCCTCTCATTCTTTTCAATCTCCTGCCTGCTATTTCTGCAGTTTCTTCAAAAGCCTGCATCCGATTCTCCAGGTTCTCCATGATCTGCTACATCAGAAAACCATTGTTGTTTGGAGTCATGTACTTTGGAAGGAAAAGCTTCAGATTAAGTTATGAGCATACCCTGGCACTGGCTTCGTCGAGTTCTTTCAGTGCATTCTCGCCGATTTTGTCCAACTCGGCATTGGCATCCTCTGCGAACTGAGTCAGAAATGCAGAACGCTCATCGAGGAAGTCGGTGAGGCGAACCTTTTGGGCTTGGAGCATGGCAATTCGTGCAAGCAATTCCTGCTTTCGCTTGTCTCCTTCGGATGGGGAAGAGGAGCCAGATCCAGCTTCTTTGGAGCTGCAGAAACAGAGGATCAATCTCTGCCCGCTGGCTGTTTTTTCCCACGAGCAAAAGATTGGTTTGGTAGAGGGAAGGATGTTTGGATGGCCTTAAGAGTGTTCATATCTTCTATGTGCTGCAGAGGAGGAAATTCTTTTGCTCTCTTTATAATTCTGTGGACACGCCTGTGCTGCGGAGGAGGGAGAAGAGGTGGCGAGAGGAAGATATTTCACTCCATAACAGTGGGGATCTCGACCTCTCATGTCTGGATGTCAAACGTTATCCGTTGCCTTTTAGTTTATTTAAAAAGAGTGGAGTGTAACTTCACGTTACCATTTTGCCCCGTTGTTTAAATAAATCTTGGGCATCGAAAATGGGAAAATAATGTTTGCATGTCAAATCCTTGACTTTTTTTGGCCGTTGTTTTGTTTGTCTACTGGATGATGTTCCCCTAGTATTGACCTCATCCATGGGCTCCTCAAAAACCACTTGATGCGCTGGGAGGTCTTACTACAGCGGAATCTGCTCGCTAAATGAAATGAATCATTCACTCATTTTTGGACACCCAACATCCAAATTTCGGTGTAAGCTTTGCACGGAGTTCTCCGCATTTGCAAGTTTTTTTTTTTTGTTGTACAATTGAGTGAACCAGAATGTATGTAATTTCCTGCACATTAAGACCATTCTGTTTCCTCGTCTATTAAAGTTTTCTATTCAATATCACAGTATCTGTCATTCTGGGCTGGAATCATCCAACCGATGCTGAGTCATTGATGTAGCCACAGCCGAGTAGTTGTTTATCAAGTAATCCAGCACCGTGTCTATCAAGAACATCACAGTAGGCCACTCTCGAAAAATACATTTCACCAGGCAACAAATAAGGAATCTAGTAATGGGCCCTTTGAATTAGAAGATAAATAACCATGGAGTTATTTCAATCATACCATTGATTGCTTCAAAGCACATAGGCCTTTTTTTCCGATCAATTCGGACATGTACATATTATTATGACAAACCAATGAGGATAATCCATATCAAGAGAGTTGCACATAAAGATATAACTAACTGCAAGCAGCTTTCTTGACCAATTTACAAGCACATGGAACATCCGATCCAAAGAACTAAATGCAACTAGAAATGAAGCAGAGACCTCTTTACCACACATTAGCCCAAATTTGCATGTCTCCTAAGGCCGATTAATGTGCATACATCTTCAATAATTACTGTGATTCACAGTCAGTATCTGCTGTCTTCTTATAAGTGTACCACTTGGCGATCCAAAGGTAGACTACAAAGTTCAGAAAGCTGAGCCCCGCCAGCAGCCAGAAGAAGTAATCAAGGTGGCCCCGGTTAAGATTATCAGGAATCCATCCAAGCTTCCCATTCTTGGTGGTAACGTGTGTGACGATCGTAACAAGCAGGGTGCTCAAGTAGTTACCAAGAGCCACAGTGGTAAGCGAGAGTGCAGATAACAAGCTCCTCATGGCATCAGGTGCCTGATCATAGAAGAACTCCAACTGTCCGATAAAGGTGAACACCTCTGCTGCCCCAATGATGAAGTACTGAGGGACCTGCCAGAATATAGACATGGGCAAAGAGCCACCATAGTCATATAAATTATTCCTTGCTATAATGCGGAGTCTGACCAACTCTAGAATCCCAGCAGCCAACATGGAAAATATGGAGATGACCAGGCCAATGCCCATCCGTGTCAGCTGAGTAAAGCCCCGATCATGACCGGTGAACTTGCGAGCCACTGGGACTATAATGCGATCATAGATTGGAACCCATACAATAACACTAATGGTGTCAAAGATGGAGAGCGAAGCAGGTGGGATCTTGAAATGGGGACCCATGTGGGGATCTAGAGTATCGCCTTGGAGAACAAACATGGTGCTCATCTGGCTATAGACTGTAGAAAAAATGATGCCACTGGCCCATATAGGAAGAATTCGCACTACGCTCTTGAGCTCCTCCACCTGAGTGACCGTGCAGAGCCTCCATGGGTCCACTGGATCCTTCATCTTGTCATCTTGAGTCACCACAGCTGCCTTGTCAAGGAATCTGAGCAGAACATATAAGCAAGAATTCATTACAAGGTGCATGTTGAGCATGTGTAAAGTATTTTCTTAAATCAGCTCAAACATGGGCCAAGTTTCAACAGGTTTCGCACACAAGGCATTGTTTCCAATCAATAAGCAGATATATTTCCATTCTAAACTGGTTTCTCAGTCAGAAATTACATTCTAAAACTTCCAGGGAAACAATGCTGGCATGATGAAAAGCACTTGCATCAGTTGTATTCTCATATATACTCCTTGCTCTCTGAATTATAACTTGGTAAGAAGTCAACAATTCAGAAATATTGTTTCTTTCAATATAAAATGCAAAGTATATCTTACTAAGTTTCTTTTTCAATTTTCTTTTTCAAATTGTCAAACTAAAGTGTCCAGACAACAAACAATAAAACATCCATGTGTGGCTTTGATATGATGATCGATGCAGAAAATGATTTTTAACCTAGTCTCACATTAAATACATGGGTCATCAAAGTCAAAAGACCAAATGTGATACTACCCCAAATAAGCGCAATCTATGCATCATTAAATAGAAATGCAATTATGACCCAACTCATAACCAAGAATTAGGCAAGTAATAACTGTGCTTTCATCATTCAATCAGTCATCAAAAATGTATTTTGAAGGGTCTAATGTCAACCAGCTGTCCAACTACCTCAAAAAAGAAGAAAGATTTACTTGCAATAAGTAAATGGATTTACTTGCAAGAAACGATTTGAAAAGTCAAAAAGCCTGCAGGGAAAAAAATGGATTTACTTATAAGAACAATTGAAAATTGCCTTGATAAAGGAAGCAACCCTTAATTGGAAGGAGTGCCAAGAAGAATTCACAAAGCCAAACCCAAGGAGATACGAGGGATCCTAAGTCAAAAGGATGGCTGCAGCAATTGTTTTTTTTTTTTTTTCTTGATATAATGGCTACAGCAATTGTAAATGTCGCTAGCTGCATAAGATGTAAGAAATGCATATTAGGTAAGAGTTTCAGTAAACTTACTTAAACTTTTCTGTGTGCTCAAGCTTACGGCTCCCTTGTATCACAGATTCCTTCTCTGAAATCTCATACAGTAAAGATTTGTCAGCAGGAACCTTCACTCCAGATTTCCTAAATGATGCCACAACAACCTGGGCAATGCGTGTAAGGGGGCTTCCTCCAGGTTTCTGGTGTCTGTATAATGCTGTGCCCACGAAGAAGCTCGCAACCGCAATAGCCATTACCACCGCTGGGATTCCAAAGCCCCAACCCCATCCTACATTGTCTTGTATCCAGACCAGCACAGAGGAAGCAACCAGGGCCCCAATGTTGATTGAAAAGTAGAACCAATTGAAAAAGGAGCTCTTCCTTTTCTTCTCAGATTCATCTGATTCATCAAATTGGTCAGCCCCAAAAGAAGAGACACAGGGCTTGATTCCTCCAGTACCTAATGCAATGAGATAAAGCGCTACAAAGACCACCGCAGTCTGAGCATTTGTTGGGTCACAGATATCATGATCACAAGAAGGTTTCAGCCCTTTGACAGATGCTGTCATGGTCAATAATGTCAAACCCTGTAAACAAGGTAGAAGATCAGTGTTTATGCTTCGGGGTTGGAGTTAAGAATAGAATAGAGGAGTGTTCTTCTACTTTCTTACACTGATATAAACCATCATGAAACTGGCAATCGTCCAATATCGTCCAAGGTAGGCATCAGCTAAAAAGGCCCCGAGCAAAGGCATAATATAGCACGTGCCTGACCAGTTAGTGACATTATTTGATGCTGTAGTATTCCCTTGGTTGAGACGCTCCTTCATGTAGTTTACCAGATTGGTGCTCATCCCATAATATGCCAATCTTTCACAGCATTCATTTGCTGCAGAGCGGTTAAAAAACGTTGGTATTTAGATGATGATGTGAAAGAGAAAAGGAACTAAAATAAGTTATCTTTATGGTACATGGCACAAGAACTTAGATATACCAAGAATGTAGGGGCACGCCCTCCAATTCCCAGTATCCTTCTTCACAGCAGGGTTTCCACGAAGATCTGTCGTCCCATCTTTTGTGTACTTGTCTTCAGCTGCTTCCCTCATGGTTTTGGCAGTTCAGATATTACCTAGAGTGGTTTTTCTCACTATTTCAGCATTGATGATGTCAGAGGTAAAGAACCAAGTAAGCTTGCATGGAATTGCATTAAAATCTTCACGGTTGCATAACAAAACAAAGAAGATTAACATAGTGTGATTTATCAAGGAACTACCAAAAGTGCCATAAACACTTGAGCAAATATAACAGAAACAACAACTATCTGTTGTCAGAGAAAATTAGAGTTTTTCTGCAGCTTGCACAAAGGAATAATCTCCACACAGGCAAAATTTCAGCAAAGAAGGTGGGACTGCTAATATTGGATGTTTTATGCGGTAATAGCACAGAGTCAGTTAATCACTTATTCGTAAGGTGTCCATTCTCTAAAAGCATTTGGTCCACCAGCAAAACCCAGTTGAACTTAAGGGGCTGGCAGGCGAACCTTCATGAATTATGGACACAATGGAGAGCCAAAAATCCACAAAGATTGGGTGGAAGAGCAGGTGATCGGCTTCTTGCAGGTGCTTGTAAGAGATATGGAGATAAAGGAATGAGAGAATTTTTCTTTGAAGAAACCGATCCATTTATTCATTGTAAGGCTATTCAGACATCCATGGCTGGGACTGTTTATGTACGGGAAAAACAGGGAAGAAACACCAGCAACATTGGAAGAATTTAGTTTCTTTGACTCCGGCCTTGTAACTCTTTTCTTTCTTTTCCTTCTTCCCCCGTACATTCTTCTGTTCTTCTCTCTATTTTTAAATATCTGATTCCTCCAAATAAAATTGGGGTAGCAGCTGGCTGTCTCCTTTTTCCAGTCAAAAAAAATACTATTTGGTGTCTCAACCGTTTTGTCACTGAGGATTCCAAAATTCTAGGAATTGTAATGAGTCATGTGGCTAACAGTTGAGGGTTTCCAAATGCGAAAAGCATATTTGCTACATTCTCAATTATGAAGCATCAGTTCGCATCATCTTCTAATAGACTGGTACATGCATATGATGATGCAAAGAAAACTTCAGATATACAGAAAATCAATACTAAAGTGATTGTTAACAAAGGCATTTTTTCAGTAATTTCTGAATTGTTGATATTTAGAATTGTGCAATCATATAACTGTAACAAGGCTTACCCACCTTACTTGACTAATTTCATGAGGAACCTATGTTGCTTATGCGTGTATTAAAAATCACAAGCACAAGTTCCGAAACAATGAAGACAGATCCATACATACCGAGCAGAAGGATGTAACTCAAGGAACAAAAATTTATAGTCGCCGGCAAGACTGAATTACTCCAAGAGATTTTCAAAGAAACTCTATTTTTTTGCTTGCCGCTAAATACATAAAATGAAAGCAACTAATTTTCTCTACATGACAAGGCGCCTATCTACATCCTTTGAACCGAGAACAGCACGCGTACTGCTTTGATGACAGACCACACGACAAATTATTATTTAAATTGCCGGCCTAAATCAGAGGGGTTGAACCGCCGAACACTTGTTTTAAAAAGAAAAACCTATTGCAGCAGCTGGTAATCAAAATAATGGAGACTTCATAAGATTATAGTAAGAGTTAGGTCTATAGATGTGTTCAAAGTTTGCGAATCATGTAAAGATGCAGGCTAGACTCCATATTTTTATCAGTAATGTTCAAACAATCACAGATCATACACAGCCCAAGCTTTTAATTTTACTAAAACCAAAACGAACAAAGAAGGAATTATCATTTGAGAAACGTGGACCACCTTCTTACAAAAAAAAAAAAAAAAAATACAAGATATCCAGGCAAGCAATAATGGACGCAAGACGAAGATAAATAACACTAAAAAATATACCAAGCGACATTCCACGAAGATAGAATTAAGTTTTTGTCGTACCTCCCTGAAGAAATTAAGAAAGAAGTTTCGATCAGATCCAATCTCTGCAGATACACGCTAATATATTACGATGGATCTCATGGATAAGAATCCGGAGTGAAGAAGAGAAGATTTTCTTGTTCTTTCACAAGTAGGATGCGGGGGAAGGGCTGGGACCACTTTGTTCCCACTAACGACTCCGTTTTTAAAGGCGTGCATAGTGATGCGAAAGGCAGGCACAGAAATCCGCTACTCGAGGAGAGGACTCGTGGATTCCGCGAATCCTAGAAAAAGGGTAGTTGTAACTATACATATTCTAATTTGTCAAGGAATACAACTCAATTCCCTGCAGGATTATGACTCCGGAGGGAATCGTCAACCTGCCGAACACCGAGATGTCAATATGCCTAGGCGACCTAGCGAAGATGGATTGGCCAACCATCGTAAGAAGGAAGCCCTAGTATCTTGTTGGCCCGGGGCTAAAACACTCGAAGGTGCCGTATGCTGACCAAATTGGCGTAGTGGCCACGATGATGCCACGACATCTGGGGATTTGCTCCCTCTCCCGAGTGGGAAGTGTGGATGTGAACTAGACCCGTCCATCCTGTAATGGACGTCATCCACGGACGCACTACATCCTGCGGTTATTTGATGGCCGTCTATCCTGCGATGGACGCCATCCACGGGAGCGCCGCACCGCAGCGGAGGGGTCAGCAAAGTCCGAGGGTGGACGGAGAAGTCAGGCAGAGGAGCAATGGGCTGTGCTTAAAATTATTATTATTAAACCAAAAAATCTCATCTCCGTAATCATATAATATTCAATTAGCCACCCGGAACATAATAAAATAAAATAATGGGAAAAAGGAGCATCATGATCGCAGCAAAAGATGACTGAGGAAGCAAGAAGAGGGGACAAGAAGCCACATCCAAATATTTTAGGCCCTCGAATAATTATTAGAGAACAAAACGCTCTGATGAATAATTATCTTGAGGAACCATGACAAAGGGATTCTATTCCCAAATCAAGAGAGAGGACTGTAAAATTCTTAAACAGAAAACCAGAACGAAAGTTTCTAATGTAAATGCAACCACACACAAATAAAATAACATTAAAAAAAAAAATTTAAAGCTAGAGCGCAAGAGTTGCATGCCGTAAAGTAAGAGGGAGGAGGTTTTTTACGGCTCACCCTTCAAAGGATCACCAACGGCGAAGCAGAATCGGAGAGTACACAACTTTCCCTGCTGCTCTCCCTACAGGAACATATGAATGCAAAGGGGAGCGATCAGGACATATCAAGGACGACAAGGGAAGGTGATGAGTGTGAAACGGAATGGGAAGTATTAGCTGTACGGTTGCTAAATTTAGTCAAAATTTTCGATCCTTTAAGGCAAGTTACCATTCCAAAGGACCGGCCACAGCCTCCACTCTTGATTTGAGTTAGGAAAAAAAAAAAAAGGACAAAAACGACGCTAGAAAAGAAAGGAAATGGAAGCCATGGGAAAGTAAAGCTGGAAAGTGGGCATGAATACTATTCAAATCCTGACCAGATTCAGAATTCCCTTATCCTCCTCTGCGAGCTAATTCCTTCGCATCCCCTCGAGCCCCCTCTCTTCCTTCCCACAGCGGCCCATTCCCCTCGGAATATGCATGAACAACAGATATAGTAACACGTAATCAAGTCGAAAGTTTTTTTTTCTCTGATGAAGAAGTCAAAAGTCCAAAACGCCACTACGTCTATCCTACAATTACATACACAATGTCTAACCAAACCGGTGACTTGTTACCTTATTCTCGTAATCTCAGATTCTTATTCCCATGGCCTGCCGTCCTTTGGGGCCCGATTGACGGTGGAAGATTCTCTGGGTTTAGTCGGCAAATCAAGGGCTTGGCAATGGGATGGCGGAAGAGATATCGTAGAACACGCGGCTCAATGTCACGTCGTGACATCAGCTACGGTAGGGGTTGTGATTGGCCTACACGCGGAGGCAAATTCCAAAAGAGACTGCTGGAACCAGTTTTGAGCTTTCCCTGAGTGTGAAAGGGGACCACGAAGTGCAGATAATTTCTTCTTTTGTCTTTCCCAAAAAAAAAAAAACCATCCTATATTTATATCAAATTACCAGCATCTCTCTACATTTCGAATTACGGCAGTACCAATCCTCCATTTTATATATTGATACAATATGATTCATTCTCCTTTCGATTTCAGAATATGGCTTGTTGAAGGTGCCTACTTATTAGATGATGGAGAGTAATTGTTTGAAACAATTTCTCTCGAGGCAAATGAAATTTGACATAGCTCACTTCGAGGGAACTTGATGAAAAAATCTTTCCTCTCCTCCCCACTGCCACTCCCATGCCTCTGGAAAGATCTCTTCCTCAAAAATCTCGACTTTGGGGACGGTAGTGAGAAGGAGGGGACAGAGAAGATTAGGTCTTTAATAGGACAAAAGAGACTTGACGGAGGATCCATAAATTTCTCACATAGGCCAAATATGAGGACAGGTTTCTGGATAGAGGCCGCCGAACTCCAAATAGCCAAAGGCAAATTCTCTGTGCACCACAGGTGATGTAAAAAATCTAACGTGAAGCATCTCATTTTGTCTGATTAGTTAATATAGTCATCATTTTTTAACATATATTTAATATCTGTAGATCAATTTTTTAAAAAAAAATTATATGACGAAGATATCTGTATTCTTCGATAAAATTATGACATTCTATATCCATACTATGATATCGTGCATCCAGAAAGTCATAATTTTTATCCACAAGATGTCATAATATAATGCACGATGTCATCATATGCAAAAGATATCATAATTTTTTCAAAAATAGGAACATTTTCATCATTCAATTTTTTCAAACGAAAAATCGATCTGCAGACATTAAATGCAAATTGAAATATAGTTGAAAAAATATTCCTTCCATATTATGATATCTTGGACCATATTATGACATCCTAAATTATAATATGTCTCAGGATGTCATAATTTTTTCAAAGGATAAAATATTTCATCATATAAAATTTTTAAACAAAAAAATCGACTTACAAGTATTAAATAAATATTGAAAAGTGATGACACATAGACCAATTGGATAAAAGGATGCACTTTACATTGGATTTTTTACAATACTCGTGGTGCACAAAAAATTTCTCAATAGCCAAATCCCCAAAAATCCTTTAGGGGAGAATGGATAGGCTCTACCCATTCTCGTCGGAGATTCAATAATCATGATAAAAATTATGAGGAAGATTTTGAAATCTCAAGATCAAAATTGACTTCTCTGTTCTTTGATGGACAAAAAATAAGAATTAATTGACATTAGTGATCAATTAAAAGATTATACTAAGATAAAAAAAAGATGGTGATAAGATCGAAGATATCCTCTTCAAAAAATTAAATTAAAAATTATGTTAAGATAAAAAAAAATGGAAATAAAATTAGGGATACTCTCTTCAAAAAATTAAATCTTGGTTGTTGGGTATAAAATACCCCGGCCGAAGTTCGTAAGAAGCCGACCTTTCTAGGACTCTTCCGATTTCCGACTTCATGCGACGTCTTTCCGGACTTCTCCAGCAGCCGAACTTCCACAGTGTTCCCAAGTTCCTCCGGCAGACAAACTCCCACAATACCTTCTACAAATGCCAACCGAGCTCCTCCGGCGGATGAGCTCTTATAACACCTTCCAGATTTTTCTATGGGACAACCTTCTATAACGCTTTCCGAATTTCTGATGAACTTCTCTAACAATCAGACACCAGTCGGACTTCTTCCACAGTGAGTCTCCGTCCGAGCTTCCACAGTAGATGACCTTCGTCTACAGCATCATCGCCTAAGGCGCCCAACCACGGTTAACCCATCAGCAACCTCGGAAACATCCGAGCTTCTCTTAGACAGGGAGCCATCCCGCCCCACCGGACGGCCCAACCGAGCTTCAGCCATCCAGCCTGAACTCCCCAGCAAGTCGCGACAACGGACACCATTACTCTTCGTAACAAACTCCACGTAGCCCCACCACTCTCTGACGAGTCGTGACAATGGACACCACTACTCTCTGTAACAAACTCCACGTAGCCCCGAACGGTCCACTACCAGGCAGTTACAGACGTCGCTGTCAATCAGTTACGCTCTCTCGTCTATAAAAGAGACCCTCCAAAAACGTTCTTTGGTAAGCTATAGGCTCTGGTACTATCTCTAAACTCTGCTAAAATTCTGTTCGAGTGCTTCATTTTTGTTGAGACAGAGCACTGACTTGACCCCCTCGACTCCAGTTTCTCCGACATCGACGGAATTCTGCATCAACAGGATTGACGCTAGAGGAAGGGCCTGTGCCTTCGCAGGACCCTTGTTCTTAAAGGGGTACTCAACGGGACTGCCTCCAGTCGTATTCTTCGACATCTTTTCTGACATCTTCTTCTCCTTCTCTGGCTAGATCCCAACCCGATGCCTCCTCGAAAGGCATCCACCAGGCGATCTACGGCTTCCATGTTCAGATCTCAGCGAG
>KE505503.1:170742-186695 GCA_000441515.1 Elaeis oleifera
AAGATCGGACGAGGTTCGGTCCTAACTACGGATTCGTCTACGGTACAAGGACTTTAAGGGACTAAGGCGGACGAACTTTTGTAACCACTAGAAGAGGAAACACTGGAAGACATTTTGGATCAAATGAAAGCCCCAAAAATTCTCGAAAAATCAGAAAAAATAGCAAATAAGCTCTTGGGGAAACTAAACGAACCGAATACAAAGAAGAAAGAGCAGAAAATAGCAAGAGAACAAAGAAGTCCCGGAACTAATCTAGGTTGGCCCGAGAAGTGCAGGATGGCGGCAAAGATGATGGAAGTCGACCCGGAGGACGCCTAAGGCCGAAAGGGATGCTAAAGGAAGATGGAGCTCTCGGGGACGAAGAGGAGGCCAAAGGATTCTCTCAGGCAAAGTGAAACCCCTGAAGGAGGGGAACGGATTTAAATAGATCCCGGAGTCCGGCGTAATAATGATTGCGGATCTCCTTTGGCCGACCCTTGATCGCCGTGTGTCCCACTCATCATGACAGGCGGCTGACGACTGACAGAATCTTTATTGCTCCGCATCTGGGACAATGCTCCAGCACAAGTTTCGAAAAATTCTTCGGATCGCCTCGATTTGAAAAGACTCCGGCACCAATGCGCCAAATGCCAAAATATCTGAGGACGACCGCGTACGAAAATCGAGAGAGCAACTTCGGCTGTGAAATTTTTCTGTACTCCCTTATTCGAAACTCAAACTCGGAAGCAGGGGGACTGGTGTTGGGTATAAAATACCCTCAGTCGAAGTTCATAAGAAGCCGACCCTCCCAGGACTCTTCCGATTTTCGACTTCATGCGGCGTCTTTCCGGACTTCTCCAGCAGCCGAGCTTCCACAGTGTTTCCAAATTCCTCCGGCGGACGAACTCCCACAACACCTTCTACAAGTGCCAACCGAGCTCCTCCGACGGACGAGCTCCTACAACACCTTCCGGATTCTTCTATCGGACAACCTTCTATAATGCTTTCCGAATTCCTGATGAACTTCTCTAACAATCAGACACCAGCCGGACTTCTCCCACAGTGAGTCTCCGTCTGGGCTTCCACAGTAGATGACCTTCGTCTGCAGCATCATCGCCTAAGGCACCCAACCACAGTTAACCCATCAGCAACCTCGAAAACATCCGAGCTTCTCTTAGACAGGGAGCCACCCGCCCACCGGACGGTCCAACCGAGCTTCAGCCATCCAGCCTGAACTCCCCAGCAAGTCGCGACAACGGACACCATTACTCTCCATAACAAACTCCACGTGGCCCCATCACTTTCTGACGAGTCACGACAACGGACACCACTACTCTCCGTAACAAACTCCACGTGGTCCCGAACGGCCCACTACCAGGCGTTTACAGACGTCGCTGTCAATCAGTTACGTTCTCCCGTCTATAAAAGAGACCCTTCAGATACGTTCTTCGGTAAGCTATAGGCTCTGGTACTATCTCTAAACTCTGCTAAAATTTCGTTCGAGTGCTCCATTTCTGTTGAGGCAGAGTACTGACTTGAGCATCGGAGGGTCTTGTCGGAGCACCCCCAACTCCGGTTTAGACTTTTTCTGTAGGTTCCGGCGGCGGTCGCGACCCTCTCGACTCCAGCTTCTCTGGCATCGACGGAATTATGCACCAACATT
This sequence comes from Elaeis oleifera, assembly GCA_000441515.1. NCBI lineage: Eukaryota > Viridiplantae > Streptophyta > Magnoliopsida > Arecales > Arecaceae > Elaeis > Elaeis oleifera. The sequence goes on from KE505503.1 coordinate 172,385, forward strand.
GATGATACCACTTATTATTGCCAAAGTCTGATCTGACTTGATCGAATGTTTTGAGATTGGTGTTTGGGCATCTTGATTTCTGCTTAGAGTCACTTGGTTGGTTTATGTTTAGGGCATGAGACCGAATCTTAAAAAGAGGGGCAAAAGAGTAACAATTGGTGTTAGACCTTTTCTAAGGGGATCATTCAACGCTTAATTAAGACCTTTTTTAGGGAATGGTGGAGATCCAAACAATATCAACCGGAGGAGAGTAACTACGTGGGATGCCTTTTTATAGGGCTGCAACCGCCTATTATTAGTGGGCTTTAGTTGCCTTAATTGTGCACAAAGTAGAGGCTAAATGGTATGCTCCTGTTGGTTAGATAATTTGGTTGGCAGCAGTTAGATCTAAGCCATATCACCAGCCATGGTGGTAAGATGGAGCTAGGAAACTCCTCAGGAGTAATCGAAATAATCATTTGGACCTAACACTAAGATGCTGATGAAATTTCAAAAGATGACAGGACAAGGCTCATCCCTAATGAAGTTGCCATGCTTGATGGGCTAAGATGGATGGGTTCAAAAGCAAGAAAGCCATATGGGTTAATACATGAGAAGGGAACAATGCTTGAGGTCGTGATTTACACGGCGTTTGTGGAAAGGTTTTGCAAGGCAGCAAATTTTGATGATCATATCGTGCAAAAGCAGCAAGTTAAAGGATTCCGTTGAGATCTTTATGGAGATATTAGATATGGTTCATTTACCAAATGTAGTAATTTTACGGGAGTTGGAGGAGGTTGGGAGTGGAGGTTTTGCCATGGATAAAAATTGTTAGATAGCAATTGCACTAGAAAGGTCCATTCTTTTTAGTAATATTTCTTTTATTATCTAAAACAAAGAATTATATTAATGATTTTATTTATTAGATTTAAAATTAAAAGTTATATTAAATAAAAGCCCTATCAATAACATTATTGGTAGGATACGTACATTGTGAATGGAGAACCGACCACCGAATAAGCCTTTATTTATTTATATATGCTAAATACAATCGATTCACGGAACCGTTATTGTGATCCAAACATGGGGCTGTAGTACACATCACATCATTAATGCTGAAGACTTCTCTTGACTAATTTTTTTAAAAAATAAATAAATAAATAGTTGACTGCGGCCTACGGCGATTCGTGATTCTCAATTAGACTGCTATTATTTTAATAATCTTGTTTGCCACTATTAAACGATTGAGGTGGAGTGCTGGAACGGTGAAGCTGACCCAAAGAAAAATTTTGACTAGATTAATTTTTATTTTATTTAAAATAGAATAAAAAAAATGTTGCCAAAAATACATTTCATACTTTTTTGTTTATTTTTGAAATTTTTTATTATTTTTTTCAAATAAAATAAATAATTCTTATTTTAATATTTTATTAATAAAAATTATATTTTACCATCACCACTAACATAGTCTCCACCATTACCATCTTGTACCACCATCATGATAATCATTATCTCCATTATCATTATGAAAATTTCAAAGTTTATTGATGAACTTTTAGTGATGAAATATAAATTTAGTTACCAAAGCCTCGTATTTAGTAACAAAAATAAGAAATAATCATTTAATGATGAAATTAATAAGACTTCATCACCATATATATATTTTTTGTGATAATTTTTCATTGTCTTCGGCCAGGAATCTCCCTCATATGGACCAATCTTTCCTTCCCACGAATATTGAGTCTCGTTTTGATAGGTCTAAGTCAGTGCCTTTCAGTCAGCTAGCTCTCCATAAGCGACTTTCTATTATCAAAATTTTGTCATAAAAAATTGATCACTAAATAAAGCTTTTATGGTAAACAAATAATTTTAGTATCAAAATTAATTTTATCAACTCATTAATGATAATTTTATAATTCATTACTAAAACTTATATCTTTAATGATGATATTTTAAAATGATTACTATGGATATTTATTTAATGATAAAATTTATAGAGGAGTCATTAAAAGTTTATACTTTTAGTGGCAATATATTATGTTGTCATAATTTTGGGGTCAGTATTGATATTGATCAAATCATTGATGATAATTTTATAATTTATTAGTAAAATTTATATCTTTAATAGTGATATTTTAAGATAGTCACTATATGTAAATATTTTTTAATAACAAGCTAATGGAATGGTCATTAAAATAAATATCGATCAATATAGGAATGATAATTTATGATTCATCACTAAAATATATATTTTTGTGATGATATTTTAAAATGATCATCGTAGCTATATACTGTTAATGATGAGATTATAGAGTGATCATTAAATATCTGTATCTTTAATATCAATCATTATATTTTTATCGAAATCTTACGTATTAATGATGAAATAATGATATCATTAATAAAAATATTAATTATAATGATATATGAATAATGTATATGTCAATCACTAAATAATATATGAATCTTGATTTTATATTAGGTATACTATTAAAATCATGCCAATCATCGTGAGAGTTGGAGTAAGATTAGAGAATGATAAGATATACCTAATATGGTATGATTTTGTTGGGACACTTAATGAATTTTTTAAATATATTAAACTACTGATATTCATATATCTTATTGAGATTTAATTTTAATAAAGTTGATTATAGATTTTATTTTTAACTAAATTTTTTTGATGGATGTATATTTATTTTAACTTGATTTGATCCAATCTATTTAATAAATAAGTTATATAAGTCAATATAGTTTATCAATTAGAAAAATATAATTTTACTACAAAAAATGGTATCAATATTGAAAGCAACGCACAAAAATTAGATAATAATTTAAGACATAATTATTAAAAACTTGCATGAAGATAGATTTAACCAAAAAATTGAATCATTAATCCAATTTAATAAATATATAATAAAAATATTAAAATATTATATATTAAATATCATTACTAATTAATATAGCATAAATAAAGGAGTCATGAATTATCTATTTATTTTAAAGAAATTTAGAAAAGAAGATTATTAATTATTATAAAAATTAATTAGTTAAATAAATATCTCATAATATATTTAAAATGAAATATTTATAATATAAAAGTTTTAAATAAGTATAATAAATCATGACCTTAAATTAGAAGTTGATATTATCATAGTGGTTAAGTAGAAGACAAATACCCAATAATTTAGGTTAAAAAATAAAACTAAATTCATAAGATTTCCATTCAAATTTAGTGAGAATGAATATAAATAGAGATAGTACAATCCTAATTTACAATAGAAATATTTTATTTTAATAAAATATTTATAAAATTTTTAAATTTTTTGTCATAAAAAAAATCATCACAAATGCTTATCTTCGATGTTCATTTTCATTCTATCACTAATTATATCATCTTATTGTAGCCAATAAAAATCCATCATAAAATAGATTTTAGCAATGATATTAAATCTACATTAAAATTATTTTGATCATTAATTCCTAATCAAATCATCATTTTTTAACTCTTTAATGATCATTTTTATTTTTTATCATAAACATAATTGTCACTAATATTACCTTTAATAACCATTGATATTTTGCCATTAAATATAGTAGATTTTTTTTGATGACTTTATATTTTGGTCACTAAAATTTTTAGCTACGGCATCTTTAGTAAATATCTAGTAACGAAATATTTTTGATCATTAAAATTTTAATAATAATAAAAAAAATTGTGACTAAATCTTATATCGCTAAAAACATAAATTTTTATAGTATATTATTGCTATCGCTATCACATTATTATATTCACTATCGCTACCATCAATGCTTCTATCATACCATTGATGCCTCCATCTCACCATGTTGTATTATCATCGATTCTACCATGTCATTGATGCCCTAGCCATTGCCATTGCTCCATTGCATCAATTGTTGCCACTTTTATGATACTATTGCAGTCCACACCATCAATACCATTGCTATTTCTCTTATCTCCGCCACTATTTAAGTCTCTTCCACTCTCATCATCATCATAATTCTATTTTTAAAATAATTGATTATATCTACATGTTTATATTTAAAATTTTGAAATAGTGGAGATATAATTTTTCTTCTGGTTTTAAAAACATAAAAAATGTAAGTGTCACAAACGGCATCTTAGAATATGAGCCATAATCATCAAACCACAGTAATCCAAGGGGATCTTGGAGATGGAAACTTTTTATTCTGGGTCACTGTATCAAGCCACTGCTGAGCTAGAGATCCGATCATGACACCCATGTCTTAGTAGGAGCCGAACCTGTGTGCTCGGATTCGTTCTAGTTTCTACATCAGTCTTTATTAAAAAAGGTTACATTTGATAGCACTTGCTACTTGGACAATCATTGAGCATTGGATTGCAATTGCTATTTTAGCAACATCTTTTCTTCAAAGAATCACTATTGTTCTTTTTTTGATGGAAGCGGGAGCCAAGAATCACTGTTAGTTTGTCATGTATGATTATCTCATATCATAATCGATGAACTAAAGAAAGATATGCCGTCACGTTTCATATATGTCAATAAAATAGTTCTCTGGCCGCTATATGGAGACTTTTGTTTTCTTGATGGAAATGGGAGGGAGGTCCCCCAAACTGGCCGCTATATGGAGACATTAAATTGAGATTCTTTACGGTCAATGATTGACAGAAGGGCATCTCTAATATCATTGGCCTTGCTTCATGGAATGACCATTGAATGATTAGGCAGTCAAAGATAAAATTTGAAATCTATTATAATCAATTGACAACATTGAATTGCTATTTTGTATATCATTTAAAAGAAGGAACAGGATTATTTGCAGTACTCAAAAAGTACCATACGATGCTGTGCATATATTGAGATGTCCATAAAAAAAGAACAGTTATGTGATGTTTATCTAAACTATCCAAATACTTTTGAGATTTATCCATTTTTTTTTTAATATTTTAACACGTGTGCGTAAGCGTGCACGATCACTCATCTTTTGATGGATATCTCCAAAGCATAAGAACATCAAAAGAATACGTAGAATCACTTGTGCTTTGTTTCTGGTAACATCAGCTGGCCGACCTGGGGCCTCATGTTAGGTTATATTAGTCAAGCCGATCCAGGCCCGTCGGCAAGCTAGTTTTCAGGATAGCAGTGCAAGAATTCTCACAATCTCAATCGAGAATCATGGGGTTGCATAACGTGAGATCCAACAACCAGCTGGTTTTTAGTCAGTGGAGTCGATGGTTGAGGAGCTCTCAACACCCAGCTTTCACCAGCTTGATAGCTTAGCTTTCAAACCAGCGCGAAATCTCCCCAAAATTACTTCAGATGGGCACATTTCAACCATATTTTATCAAGCCATACCATGATGACACACGCCACTAGAAACGCCCATATAAAAAAACTCCCTCCACGGAAAACCGGGTCACAACTCGGCAGGTGGGACCCCGGGCATGTGATGCTTGGCCTCTAAAATGAAAGTAGTGAGGAATATTTGTCATCAGATTTGCCATCGCATCATTGTACTCTCGTAGATTAGAGAGCTTGCTTGCAGTTGTTTGATCGATAACTTGACTGGAAACATAGAGCAGGATTGATCCTTTCCATCCACGCTTGAGCCACCGAGAGGTGATACCGACCGGAAGGCAGCGACAGAAAGGAACAAACTTTTATGTCATTCTACTGATGCGGAAGAGGTAGGTCAGTTCTTTCCATCCAAGTGCATAAAGCTAGAATAGAATTAACCACGCCTCGTGAGTTCCAACTTGTTTACATGAATGTTTCTGCAAGAAGAATCCGATGTTTTAACTAATAGAAAGGGACATCAGACGTCAAGGAAGACATATATGAACTTTATGTGGGATTCAAGTAATCCAGAGGTAGTGTGCGGTTATTCTACCAAAACCTTGTCGATCAAGGTTCCCGGCCACCTAAAGCTAAAAGGACCTGGCAGCTAGAATCCGCATCCTCTTATAAGGATGCGTTGGCCGGTCCTTCCCATGCATAGGGATTGTATAATACACCAGACAGAGAGAAAGAGAGAGACAGAGAGAAGATGTTGTCCTTTGTCAGAGCCTTGGTGCTAGTGGCATGCTTGCTTCCGGTGGTCGTTGATGGGAGGAGTCGACACTACAAGTTCAATGTAAGTAGTTGCTTTCCAAATCCAATGTCGATCCGTGGCTTTCTGATGATGCGGCCATGAAATTTGCTAACAATCTGTCATGCTGCATTGTGTGATTTGTGTTGAAGGATGTTGCATTAATAACTTCTCAATAGATCCCGACTGCGTCACTGGTGGTGGAGATGTACTACATTGCATGCTTTGTTAGCCAATTAATGTGCATAACATATCCAAGTAGACCATGATAATTAAGTAAAACATAAAACGTTATATGTAGCATTGCCCTTATTTTGGTCCCGAGTGAAAGAGGATATCAAGTCTGAGAGGATCTCTACATCTCATACAATATTTTACGAATAAATTTTGCAAATTTGTTACCAAAAAAAAAAAAAACACTGGTTTAACTTTAATTTTTCCCTTTTGCGACAAAGGTCTTCCCAGTATCCTTCTTATTCGTGGGGCACGCGCGCGTCTTTTCCATATAACTTTTAATCTTTCTGTGGGCTAATTCACCAAAAGAACATTTTTGTCTAGGCTGAACCGTTAGTTGGGCCGGTTGGTCAGCCCAAGATCTGGCAATTATACAAGACAAATAACAACCATCGACATCCAACCATATACAAATTAAAGCCAACCATGGATCAAGTTTAAAGACCGATATATTTGAACTACCATCACCATGGCGTGCTTTCTGCAGGTGGTGATGAAAAATGCGACCCGGCTCTGCTCCACCAAACCCATCGTGACCGTGAATGGCCGATTCCCTGGTCCAACCCTGTACGCTAGAGAAGGCGATAATGTGCTCGTCAAGGTTGTCAACCATGTCAAGTACAATGTTACCATCCATTGGTGAGTAGTCTTCATCCATGCGGGATTGAATCACAAAGTATCATCACAAACCGTCCGATTCGGACAGAGATACAAGCAAAGATTGTCCAAACCTGTGCAATTGAGAATGGAACTAACGACGCGTTATAAATTGGGCCTGCAGGCATGGAGTCAGGCAGCTTCGGACGGGTTGGGCCGACGGGCCGGCCTACATCACCCAGTGCCCGATCCAGCCAGGCAACAACTATGTGTACAACTTCACCATCACCGGTCAGAGGGGCACCCTTTTCTGGCATGCTCACATCCTATGGCTCAGGGTCACCGTTCACGGTGCCATCGTCATCTTGCCCAAACTCCATGTTCCCTATCCCTTCCCCACTCCACATAAGGAGGAGGTCATCATCTTGGGTAAGTTGACGGCTTACTCGTATATATATACATCATTTACCAATCCGATCCTCCCTGATCAAATTAAAATCGGCAGAAAGAGGTCGCTTTCCCATTAACAATGATTTGCTTATCATAAACTCCAGGAGAATGGTGGAAATCGGACACGGAGGCCGTCATCAACGAGGCTCTGAAATCTGGTCTCGCACCCAATGTTTCCGATGCTCACGTAATCAACGGCCATCCAGGCCCCATGTCCACTTGTCCTGCTTCCAAAGGTAACAATTAAGCAAAGTTTTCGAACTCACGAAACTGCGAAATAATATTTATGCATGTGCGTGTGGCAAATGCACCTTAAGCGATGTACGTAATCTAATGTGGACCTCGTTACAGGGTTCCAACTAAAAGTGGACAGCGGCAAGACATACATGCTACGAATCATCAATGCTGCTCTCAATGAGGAACTCTTCTTCAAGGTGGCCGGCCACCAGCTGACCGTCGTCGAGGTCGATGCCACCTACACCAAGCCCTTCAAGACCGACACCATACTCATCACCCGGGCCAGACCACCAACGTCCTTCTCACCGCCGATCGAGGGCCGGCAGGTACCTGGTCACCGCCTCCCCTTTCATGGACTCCCCCATCTCGGTGGACAACCAGACCGCCATGGCCACCGTGCACTACACCAACACCGTGTCCACCACCGTCCTCACCACCACCAAACCACCACCTCAGAATGGGACCCCTGTGGCCTCCAACTTCATCGATTCCCTCCGTAGCCTAAACTCCAAGAAGTATCCCGCCAGGGTGCCATTGACGGTGGACCACTCCCTCCTATTCACCGTGGGTCTCGGCGTCAACCCGTGCCCGACGTGCGTCAATGGGAGCCGGGTCGTGGCAGACATGAACAACGTGACCTTCACCATGCCGACCACCGCCATCCTCCAAGCTCATTACTTCAACATAAGTGGAGTGTTCACTGCCGACTTCCCGGGAAAGCCGCCGATAGCTTTCAACTACAGCGGCAGCGGCCCCAGTAACCTGGGTACCATGACCGGGACTCGGGTCTATCGCCTTCCTTCAATTCTACGGTGCAACTGGTTCTCCAGGACACAGGAATTATAGCACCGGAGAACCACCCCATCCATCTGCACGGCTTCAATTTCTTCGCGGTCGGAAGGGGTCTCGGGAATTATAATCCAAAGACGTCTCCCTCCAAGTTCAATCTCGTCGATCCTGTTGAAAGGAACACTATCGGAGTTCCCTCTGGGGGATGGACTGCCATAAGATTTAGGGCGGATAACCCAGGTTTGTAAACTTAATGTTCGCAAATCGTCGTGTTTAATTGGTTTCAGTTGGTTTTCGGATGCACGAATATTGGTGAATGAGATTTTAGCCAGGATATATGGCAGCATAATTCTTATTGTTTGCGTGGATGCAGGTGTTTGGTTCATGCATTGTCATTTGGAGGTGCACACGACGTGGGGGCTAAAGATGGCGTTTGTGGTGGACAACGGGAAAGGGCCGAATGAGTCCCTGCTACCACCCCCAAACGATCTTCCACCTTGTTAGGGAGGGCCCAAGCCCACATAATAAAAATGTGCTCTCTAATTTTCTTCGGGAGAAGAGCCAATGTCCGGAAGGGAAGTTGTTAGCTTCGGAGAGAGAGAAGAAGAATGCCCAAGGGTGAACAAACCTAGGGCACCTTTCTATCTTGGAGTGTTTTCCTTTTCTTTCTTTTTTTGTGGATTGATTGGATTATGTATGAATATAATTTGATCGTCATTTGAATGTAATCATCAATGATTTAAAGGATAATGTAAGACACTATTGACACTCATCAATGTATAATCTTATACCTTTATTCGAAATCCGCTTCAAACTAGGATTATCATGAAAGAAAGCATGTTTTCGTGGTTTAGAAAAATATATTAGATGGACAAGATTGAGCGGACCAATTCAAATCCATAAGCACATATATGGTCGATAATAAGATGATTCCTCATCTCTATTTTGATCTTGAATGGTTTAGATACAAAGAGGGTAATATGATGATTGATTATTAGACTAGTTCGCTAAAGCTTGGATCATATTGTTGCGGTAGGATTTCATCTCGAGATCAGATTGATTGGAGTTAGGTAGCGACGATAGATCGACGATGATAGGACCTGTAAAATAGTCTCCAGCGGAGACCGTCCGACGCTCAAGTCAGAATTTTGGACAACAGAGAAAAAAATAAGCGTATTGGGAGAGAAAAATTTCATATCTTTGGGATTCCTTATAGATCTTATTATAGGCAAAGACTGAAAATCATGAGAGGAAAGGAGAATCAGCCGGTTAGCCTTAACTTATCTGGAGAGATATGGTTGTTATTTTTTTTATCTGTCTGCTGTTGGCTATTATGTCATGGTCGTTTGAATTTTGAAAGAGACGTAGAATTTTCATATCTGGTTTGGTTCAACAAGAAGGATTTAGGATCGATCGAGGATCGGATAGGTAGTCAAGAAAGGATCAAAATTGTCGAAATAAGCAAATCAAAAGTGGCTGATCGAGCTTGGGGTACCTTTGTATCCTCGTATACCTTACGTCTTCAGCCGGCACAAAATTACCTCCAATACATATATTTAGAGCCTAGTGTCAAGATATATCCTTATGTAATGCTTCCTAGAAATGCCAATCAGCAGAAAATCAAAATCATTTGTAGCATGTTATAATTATAGATAAGTAAATGCAATAAAATCTATATGATAAAAATGGTAGACATGCAGTCGTGTGCTTAGAAGATGGTGGCAGTCACTGGATTTATGATCTTATCGAACTTCCTGATGAATCTGATGACGGAATATGAGTTGGTTTTCTCATTTGTGGAGATGAGATTAGAGCTGTCAAAATAGGCCGACTCAGTCCGACCTAGCCTACGCGAGCTGTAATTATGTGGGCCGGGCCGAGCTCGGCCCACTTGTTAAAATGGGTCGTAAAAATCCAACCCGGCCCTAGCCCACGTGGGCTGTGGGTTAGGGGCGGGCGGGCTCACTTCTTTTTTTTTTTTGTAGAGCCGGACCAATATATTTTGCAGTCACTTTCATAGCTTTTCTTTTTATCTTGGAGTCACTGAGAAGAAAATTAAAATTCAACATTCAACGAATAATAAAAAGTCAAATAGCAATAGAGTTTTCAGGATCAAATAAAATTAAACTTACAGACAAGTGATCGCCTACTCGTCTGATCAGGCATGAGCCAGCCCACGGACTGATCCGGTCCTAATCTGATTTAATTTATGGGCTACAAAATTAGGCTAAAAAACTATTTTATAAATGGATCACAATATTTCAGTTCGACCGATTCATTTTTAGGGCCAAATGGGCCCATTTTGACAGCTTCAGACGGGATATATAGGTAATTAAGGTGATGGGCCAAAGCTTCGTTGACACGCTTTATTAAGCCGTCATGTTACATCAGCTTGGACAATGGAGCATGTACTTGCCCAGCTGTCATGAAATGACTTTGTGGCAAGCATGATTGACTTGGCTTGTGGATTGCATGCATCAGGTGCAAGTGAACCAGGATAAATGCTGGAACATATGCACGGTGGATAGCGCACAATCCAAAATTGATGAAATACAAAAGATAGCGTGGCGTGTTATCCACCATGGGATTTGACGCGGTCCAATTGCACCTGGTGCATGCAATACAAGGGCCCTATTCGCTCCCTCATTCAGCCAAATTAACCATCCGTTGGACCTCGCTGAATAACCTTTCCCTTGTTTCGATGCAATAAGAAGATATTCCTCCCACTTGAAGAATAAGTCTATTCCATAGAAAGGATGGAATAGATTTATTTCCTCCAACATGACAGATTAATTACTATATAATCTCTCTATTTTTTCTTTCCACTCTTAAGTATACAAAGAAGGGAAGGTAGGTTTGCCTTTGTGACAAAAATCAAAATTATCATGAATTTCAAAGCATATTAAATATAATTCATTCCCTCGCTTTATTCCATGCCTCTTATTCCTCCAGATAAACGCCAAAAGGCACTTATCCTGCGGAATAAATCCACCCCTTTTACGGTGTCCCAATAACTTTTTTGTTCTCTCAAACAGAATTTTTTTTTTAAAAAAATTGTTCTCTCAAAATTTATTCCATGACTAGACAGCCTAATAAATCAAACTATCCTGCATATCCACTATGGGCTTCAAGTGCTCAATCGCTGTCACAAAGTATACCATTATAATCCAAACTATTTAACAGTGTGCTAGTAGTGGACTAGTTTGAACCCAAATTGCATCAGATCTCCAATTCACTTCGTGCAGTAGGGTGACAAAGTGGTCCTTCTAGCGTTCTGCATCGTTTTGGTGTCCAGGTCCACATAAGTCCGGTGGACTTCGTTGGAATGTAACTTTTCCCATTGTGGTCCAAAACAGGCCGTCTGGGCCCCCTTGTCGGCACGATTATAACATCCATCTCTAATTAAGCTGATAATAATGAAAAGAAGAAAACATCATCTCAAATCTCGGTGTGAAGTGAAATAAATCGAGGAAAGCTAGCTGTTTGTGTTGTTTCCCAAACAATAAGGGTCTTTTGGTGAGTGCACCAAAAGTCCAACAAACTTTTCGTGAAGAAGAGGGTGTCTGCGTTTGAGTTTGCCTTCACCTTTGTCTGCCTTTTGAGAGTGGGGAGATGATGAGCTGGGCTTGATGGTTTCTGATGATGGGGCAACAACCCCACACCCACCTTCCCCAGTGGATCCCAACCCAATAACGAGAATAGACTGGACCACCTCCAGTCCCCCACCTCTCTCTAGTTGAACAGCTGGAGCGGTGGCGGTCTCCTCCACCAATGCACACCCACGGGGGAAGGGGAATCTTCTCTCCTTTCCCCATATCATTGGATTACATGGGATGGTACTTAACTCCCAGCTTAATGGATGGAATTATGATTGTGTCCGAGTCAATTAGTTTGAAACTCTGCAAATAGTCAGAGGTGGCAAACATCATCATCCAAAACAAGGTCAGACGTGGCAGCAAATTAAGAACGTCGATTTAACTACTAAAAAAATATGATCTTAAGTGCGCGCAAACACGGCGCCAGCCGCACAGCGCGAACCCATTCGGTGCGCGGTTTGCGTCGCTGTCCAACAAAGTGGCCGTTCGTGCCCGTGGGTTGATGACCGTCCATCCTTTTGATGGCGACCGCGGCACTTAAATCCCGCTCCGCGGGGGATCCGTGCTCGATCGTGACTCCTTTGCCGGCCCTAGCGGGCAGATTCTTTTCCATTTAGGGAAAGAAGGTAGGGCCCACTCCTGCCATTTGTGGCATCACACATACATTTTTTTCTAAAAAAATCTTATTACCATAGAAGTGTTGCTGCCGGAGGGTCACGGAACATAAAGAACAAGGAATTCCGATACCATGGGCTTTAAGCCTTTATTCACCCGGAACTTCGCATTTACCGGTGGGCGCGTTCTTGTATTATTCCCTTTGGATGTCTGCATAACGGCTATAATTAAGTCCATCTGAGCAACCGGAGGCTCAATATCTATCATGTTGAAACCGCTGAGCTAGACCCTCGTCGCATGATCGACTAATATTTATTTTAATTTTAATTGACTAAATATATGACATTGTGAATTGAGTTGACTTAGATCGGCAGAATAAGTCAAAATCGATATCTGACCGATTAAGTTCGACATATGTTCGATGTCTGACTGATAATTTTCAATGCTTTATTGACTATCTTAATCCCATAAATTTGGAGATCAAACGATGGTTATTCGGCATGAGTATTAACTATTTGAGATCGTGGAGTATTATAGTTGTCCACGAATATTTCATTACTCGATCTTAATGATAGTTAACGACGTAATCGCCTAGTAAATGTCATAATCTCTACGTCCTGTACTTTAGAGGGGAGTTATACGGTAATGTCATTTTTCACCCTATATATAACGATAAGCAGAGGGATTGGACAAATTTTTTTTCCGATTACAAACTTTTAGCTCTTACTTTTTGGCTCTCTCCATTATTCTTTTTCTTCGACTAACTTAAGCATCAAACGATTTTTCATCGAATAACTTCTAACAAGTGGAATTCATCTTGCCAATTTTTTGTCACCTAACATTCAGACGCTACAATTTGACTTACTATCGACCAACTCATCGGAGATCGACAGCAACAATTTGATGCGTCAGATAAGAAAACGATGATATACTCTTCAACGAAAATTATCGTGATAAAGATGAGAGCACAAAATATTTTTATCAATTTTATTCGATATTTATCTCGATATGATGCATTTCCGACGATTTTTACGGAGTCCAATGCTTCACATCCGATGATGATGGTGGATCAATAATTGTTTGCTGTCTTGATACAGTAAGTAACTATTCAATATCTACGGTGGACCATGGAACAGCAACAGAAACCATTAAGTGCGATCATCTATACTGGATCTCTGATCATCGAGTTAACATTGCTCTGATTAATTAGAGTTGATGCTTAAAAATGAAAAAAAATCTGAATTCACGATGGTTAAACCCTCCCATCCTAAATATTGATTGGATTCACACGGTGAGCCCTGTTAAGATCATCATACCCAGTTTTCATAATAAATAAATAAATTTGATCAAAATAATAATAAATAAATAAATAAATCGACGAGCCGTATAAAGATCATTATGATCAGGATTGAATAAATAAATAAACACGTTTTGTTTGTCATGTTGTCTCGAATGGTTTTGACCCAGTTCGATGTACGGGCACAAGTTTCCACAACCTTTTCTTAATTTATTATAATTAAATAAAGACGACGGCAGAAAGGCACCTATCCATCCGATGGTGCCTGCAAAGGACACAAACTCATTAATGTTCGTTTTGACGCTTCTTTTAATAATCATGTTTTTTTTTTTGATGAAAATAATAATCATGCACTTCGCCGGCGCCTGACGAACAAAAATCATGTGGAGCGGACGCGAGGAAAAAAAAAAAACGTAATGGATTT
>KE505503.1:195427-215752 GCA_000441515.1 Elaeis oleifera
TGTTTCAGACTGAGGCAGAGTCGGTGGACTGGGATTTTTGATTAGATGTTTGAGGTCATCCTTTTTGACAATTATTAGGCATGCAACCAGTGCTCCCATGGTTGAATTGAGAGGGGGCATGAGAAGCTGTTAGGTATGCAACCAGGGTTATCTGGGCTAACTATCATTATCCTTGTTGTGGTTCTAATAATATGGAAGATATTAATAGTTCCACATCGATTGTAAGTCAAGAAAGACTCGTGCTTATAAGGAGAAAAAAAATTTTTCCACGTGAGACGTCTTTTAAAGAACAAAATCGTGAGGCTCATGGGCCAGAGCGGACAATACCTCATGTGACGGATCGAATTTTGTCCGCAATAATGGTGCATCAGGTAGGGATCGAGGTCCGCCTCGATTCTCTAGAGTCGAAGTCCGCCTCGACTGACTGTGGGGCTCCTCAAACTGTACACATCGGAGACCTCCTTGACTGGAGGATTCTGCTGTGGTTCTAATAATGTGAAGGGCACCAATAGTCCCACATCGGTTGTGAGTCAAGGAGGATTCGTGCTTATAAAGAGGAAAATTTTTTTTCACGTGAGGCATCTTTTAAAGGACAAAACTGTGAGGTCCATGGATCAGAGCGGACAATACTTCATGTGACGGATTGAACTCTTATTTGCAATAATTCTAAAAAAAAATTTCAATATTGTAATGAGATGGTTGAGGATGCAAAATTGCTCTCTTTGCACTCACCATTTACTGATGGATATTTGGAAATCCACAAGCCGGTTGTGAAGCAACCCATGTATATTGAGAGGTGAATATAGCTGTAGATTGAGTCGCTTCTTACGTTGCTAGCTTCACTCGGTGGATATCATTTCGGACAAGTTGTCTTTGGCCCCTTCACGTTTTTGAGATATTTTGTACTCAGGTTTCTCGGGAGTTATCTATTATAGGGTGATTTAGTCCACCGTTTCATCAAAAAAAAAAAAAAGTGGTGGGGGTGTGAAAGAGAGATTCAACTATCTGGATTGTATTTGCTGTCTAACTTAATTTGCTGGTAGTGGATGTCATTTGCAATTCCACTATCTCCTCCACGGGTAATCATAAGGCACGGATTACGTGCCATCCAAGTAGCATGGTTTGATGATAGTATTTCATGGGAATGCTACTAACCAAAGATGGCATTGCCTCTATTGTAAACATGTGTACTAAAATTTAGATTACCGTGTTAATACTAGTTAGCTTATAATTTAAGGGACATGTATGACTGCTGGGACGCATCTCAATTCAAAATGAGCATCATACATGCATGATGCTCCGCATCATGATGGTACTATCTGGATGGTACCTAAACTTCACCCATATATACATACATACATACATACAAATCTCGCCGCAAATACTATTGTTGGCTCTTTTATTGCAAAGTGAAGGTGTTTGAGAATACCATTGCTCTCTTCTTTTTTTTTTAAAAAAAGGGGTAGAATGCTTTCCTTTACTTTTGCCGGTACCAATATCAGGGATTGAAATATAGATATTAGGAGAGTAGAAAGGAGTGGCAAATAGAATGGGTAGTGCGTTAGCTATAGCTTCATGACCAAGGAAACGAATAGCGCGTAAGGAGCGCACTTGACTTCTGATATTGATATAAAAATGATGGGACCAGGAAGCCTCGCATATATATTATTTCCTTTTCGAAAAAAAAATCCTAAACGACCTCCAATTACAATTATTTAAACCTGCAATCTAAGACAACTGCAGCGGCTAAATAAAAGCCTTTCAGACCTGAAACCTACGACTTCCCCATTGGCTAAACGCTACGGATCGGTTGAGAAATCTGAGAGCCAGAGTTTCCTCCCAACCAGGAAGCCGTCCTATGTGCGAAAAGGTCCGCTGAAGGATTCTCTTATTCCTTTTAACTTCATCTCCCACGTCGGTTCAAGCCCGCGGGAGTCGATTAAATAAAGAGATTAATTTCTTCGATGTCCAGACGTTTGGATGGTGGGATGGTATGCAGATCTTGTGGGCATGAATGATGCTGGAGGTGATGTACTCACTTGATCCATTTGAATATAGTGAGGAGGAATTGAGCCATTTTTATTGTCGTCCGCATCGGCCCATCCCCTCCACCTCCTCCTCTCAACACATTTTTTCTAATAAAAAAAAAAAATTCTCTTATTTAAATATGGAAACTCTGAAGGGGGCAACACGGCTCTGTAGCATGGTGCATCCTGGTATCATATACGGGGATGAAAAGACTTGCCTGCAGCCTTGAAACGTGCAATTTGACCCTTTCAACATAAATCCTCATGGGCTCTGTAGAGTGTTCGCTGCTGCTCGCACTTCTCAAGCTGCAGTTAGCTTGCAAGCTATGGTTGATTAGGGATGACAGCGGGTCAGGCACGCTGTTACTTGTATTCATTCTGTACTTATCTGGAGGCCGGATTGAGAGGTTTTACACCTATCCTAGATGTGCTGCCTATCCTATACCAAACGGACCGTCTCTCTTCCACGAGATCGGCGGATTGTTTGCCGAAGTTGATAGGTTTTCCCAAAAAACTTGTCAAAGTCAAAATCTGCATATCCCCAATCTCGATTTATCATGATCAAGTATTGGGGATAAAATTCTATGATCAGATCGATCATGAAAAAATTATGGTCGAACATGTTTTGGAAACGTCCATTAAAAGATGGATGACCGTACACACGTATTAAAATATAAAAAAAAAGATGAACGGGTAAACTCTAAGAATATTGAATAATTAATAATATTCGTAACCGTTTTTTTTTTATGAATGTCCCAATATATGTACGTGGCAGACGATAACAGTCCAACCACTATTCTTTCATAATTGATCTGACTTAAAAAAATTTTCGAGCATTGAGATGAGCTCCAACGGAATTGAGACCCTAAAAATGGGGATTAATATTAAAATCATCATGTGCTGTCCACGTTTTGATCAAAAAAACAAAAGGCGTTCTCTTTCACATGAAAGGAGTTGATCATAAAACTAACCAGTTAAGCATCTGCTCTTATTCCTGAGAAGCAAAGCATATCTTTTTATTGATTCTAGATTGCATATCTGATGTCTAAACTTCAGACACAAAAATTATTATATTTTGATCTCAAACTTGCATATTTTCTTAGGTAAAAATGTGTGATGGCATGGCTTATTGCTCATTTTCATCTGAACCATCCGAATTCATGTAGCTTTTTATCGGTTGTTGTATTTTCCAGGTGTTGAATTATATTCTAGCTAGGCCTCATAGGTATATAAATATTCAGCGCAACGAATCCAAATGCCACACTACTAGTAAGGGATCAAATTATTTGGGTGTATCGATACCGCTTAATCCATATTTGCATTCATATTTTATAATTTATGTATAATTGCCATGAATCCTTATGCTTGTATCTGATACAGATTACATTTGAAGATTTTAAATTTAACAATCATGAATTTTATTTATTCATCCATATACTTTAGATTTTGAAAGTTGAAACTTTCGAAAGGTATTTGATCGTTCAAATGAAAAGAATTTAACATAAAAACTGACAGGAGAAAAGTTTGAATTGCTAAAAAATACTAAAAGAATAAAAAATATTAAATTCTATAACTAAAGAAATATTTAAATATATATAAATGATTAATATATTTCAATAATAATTGAAATTTTAAAATTTTAAAATATCATGATTGTAATATATTTCATTCTTGTTCATTCTTAATTCAAAATTGAATTCCAGCACTTGAAGCATCTTTTAACTTAAAGGAGGTTCAGCATTTAAATTTTGAAATACTTGGTTCATAATGGGTGATGTAGGCAATACCACGAGAATCTGAACCAAAACGTCCAATCTTCTGAGTGGTTGCAAGGAATAAACTTTAGTAATCCATCTTCTATTATTTATGAAATTTTGTCAAAAGAAAAAGGACAAAAATAAAAGCTTTTATTAGTGACATATCTTATCATATTGGTGGAGAGGCTAAAAATGGGCAGAAAGAAGGGACAATAGTGGTTAGTTAAGCCAATATAAAATAAAATTTCAAAAATAAATAAATCTTTGATATAATGCCGTATAATATAGGGTGATTGTGGATGTGCTTAATTAAATAATTATAATTAGTTATAATTAATGTAGTTATCAGTAAAAAAGGAAATCATTTTTATCTTTTCAAAATAATATGAGGATCGGAGATTTATTTAACCAAAATAATATATACTTAATCTTCAAAACAAAAGAAATCATTTCTATCTTTCTCAAATAATATGAGGATTTGAGATTTGTTTAACGAAAATAATATATACTTAATTTTTAGAGCAAGCAGTTTGACGATTGTTTTCCGGTCTGCATGAAAACAAGCTACGGGAAGAATCTGTGGATGAGTGGCCGCAAACTCCTGCACGGCCCAATCACAGCCTTTCTCCCCTCCTTTCTGCTTTCCTTGGTTTTAGATCTCCAGGCAAGATAAAAACAATAAAATAAAGAGCCAGTGGGGGAGGAATAGATCGGGTTTGGATCCCTTCCTTCTTCCATCTCCACCACCGTTTTCCATCTTTCCTTCTTTTTGCTCCCTTTAACCATGTAAAGATTGCTCTCGTACCTCTTTTTCTACTTCTTCTCCTCGGATTCACATACAAAGTTCGGTCTTTTCCCTCTCTCTCTTCTACTCGATTGCTGCTACTCTCTGATCGAATTTTCTCTGCTGCCTGGTGGTCCGGGGTTTACAGGAAGTTTGGCATCGCGTTCGACTGGAATAGGTAGTCCGGATCTGTTGAGCCTGGGGAGCTTTAGGTTCATGTTTGGACTTGAAAGTTTAGATTTTTTTTTTTAATGTTCCCTCCCTCGTAATCCATCGATGGTTCAGACTCTCTGCTTGTTTCAGTAAAGAAATGTTCTTGAATTGAGTATTCTATTGATTTCTCATCCAGGTCTCTCCTTTTCAGAATTTGTTTATAGATTTTGTTTAGTTACCTGTTTCGATTCCTTTGGAAAAACGATAGATAGAGTGGATCTGCCCTCCGTGTTCTCTGCTGTCTGAGAAACAGTCTGAGGTTTGATTTTGAGTCGATAAAAGGATCGAACGACCTGGAAATGGTGACGAACTCTTGGATGCAAGTCCTCACCCCGAGGGCGCCGTACTTCCCCAACTCAAGTTGGCTTCCTGGCCCGAAGAGGAGCGGGAATTGGACCCAAGAGGAGAACAAGCGCTTCGAAGATGCCCTGGCGCAGTTCGACAGGGACACCCCCGACCGATGGGAGAGGGTGGCGGCCGTGATCCCGGGGAAGTCGGTGCGGGATATCATCACCCATTACAGGGACTTGGAGGACGACGTGAACGACATAGAAGCTGGCCGGATCCCGTGTCCTGGCTACACCTCTTCGTCTTTACCTTGGATTGGGAGAACAGCCATGGGTACGAAGGGTTCAAGCCATCCTACTGCATCGCCGGGAAGAGGTCAGGAGGGAGGCCGGATCAGGAGAGGAAGAAAGGAGTCCCCTGGACTGAAGAGGAGCACAAGTAAATTCCCATTTACACCCCGTTTGGCATTTTAACATATTATATGCGTTTGAGAGGATTATACCATGTTTCATTCAAACATCATCATCTTTAATTAGATTTTTTTTTAAATTTAGAAACTAAAATGATGCGATCTTGCAGACGCTGCACTTGTTTTGATAATTTACTCATCTATGTAGGAAGTACTCTTTAATGGGGGGGCAATGGGATTTTTATGTTTAATGTTAGTTCTGATGCTAGCTTAGTTTGTTTCTGGGATCGTTTGATGTGGGTATTTGCTGATGCTGAAAATTTTGTGACAGGCTATTTCTACTGGGTCTCCAAAAATATGGGAAAGGGGATTGGAGAAACATATCGCGCAATTTTGTCATCACCAGGACGCCTACCCAAGTGGCCAGCCATGCACAGAAGTATTTCATCAGGCTCAATTCAGGTGGAAAAGATAAGAGGAGATCCAGCATCCATGATATCACGACCGTCAACTTGCCGAACAATGGGCCGCCTTCACCATCTCAGGCATCCGTGCTCGCAAAGCGATCGAGTTCTGCTGCCGCCACTGGAATCTCCGACCAGTTCTCGGTTATAGTTGATCCAAATCAGCCTAATGAAGCAGCTGGTGTCTTTAGCCCATCGGCACATGGTAATCCATTCATGCACCACCTTATGAAATTACTACATATGGGATGAAATTACCAGCTCAAAATTCTCAAAGAGGCAGCCTTCAAGATTCCATGGTTGGAGACCATCATATGATGTTTCAAATGCAGCCTCATGGATAAGAAAATGTAGAATGTGCACTCCTTTAGACAGTAATTGTCTATGGACATCTTCTGGGTGGGGAGTGGGAGGGGATGGGGTTACTTAGATCATTAAATCCAGTACTTTTGAGGCTGAAATGGAAAGATAGAGTATGTATGTCCAATGCTGTCAATATGTCGATACTGAGATATTTTCTTAGATGGGCCTTATGATTCTTCTTTTCTTCTTTGTATAATTTGCCATTCTGAGGTACAGAACTCAAGAATATAATGGCATCAAGATATTCACTTGAAGTCACATTGTCGTCTGATAATAGTCTTAGCTTAGAATGCTCCATGCTCGTGCCGGTATCATACCCTGTATGAAGACTCCTCTTGGTTAACTGCTTAGTTTCCAAGAGATCTGCATGGGAGTGTTATGGTAACTTTCCTATTCAGGTGCTGGCCTGGAGAAGCTAGCTTCAAATTCGTGGAGAATGTGCATACTTCATGGTACCATTGTTGAGGTATGAGTTGAAGGCCCATGTCATGTCGCTTGCTTGTTGTCTCCCGGATGTTTTAGGCTGATCCGTATGTAAGCTTTTGTGATATAAAGATGGTGTTTCTTATTTCATCTATCATGTGTATATGTGCAATGGCCATGGTCTATTGACCTTCGTCTCATGGCTATGTGGTTTGAGATCTATGCAACATCTTCCTTTCACTGGTTATTTATAAACAATATACAAAAAAAATGGATGAATAACTTTTCTGGTAAAAGACAAGTGTTCTAGTTTCCTCAAGATCTTTACTGCTGTGTCCATTTTATGTTGCAGAGTAGCTACTAATTTGCAGAGTACTTGCAATTCTCCATTCATTGTTTGCAGTAACCCACAACTGAAGTTCCACAGCAATGATATCCTGATCAATTTACACTTTATATGAGGTTTTGTGGAAATGTGGAGTCTCTGACCCCAAACGTCGAACTTGTTCGGACATGTCATGTGCATCGCTCAACTCGTCTTAAGTTACACTCAAAGAGTATTCCCTTGCATATCCACTTATTGCTTCTGGTTGCTCTCTCTGGATGGAATTTGACCCATCTACAGAGATTCTGTCTCCACAGTCTTTAGCTTACCGTTTGAATCCTCTAATATGACATTGTTGACTGAGCTCGAGCATTAAAAATAGTTGGTGCTGAGTCTGCATTCCACTTGTTAAGCATCTCATGCTTCGTCCATCCTCCTTTCCCTGGTTCTGCTCTTTATCTTCTTCGGAAGGCACCCTAGGATATAGGTTGATCTGTTGCAGAGAAGTGGATGAACACATACTAGATATATAGCTTCTAGCCCAGCACATGCGGTGCTACTCTGTTGGATAAGTTGTAGGGGAAAGTGGGGGGATCTTTCGAGTCTCTGGAGATGCATATATTCCATAAACTATTCTAGAAAAGGGAGCAAACCATCCGCATGAATTAGAAATTCCCTTTGCATGCTGTCATCGATATCACGAGTATTACAGAAAATTGGCTTTTAGGTAAATATTTCAATTCTCAATGCTGCCTATCTAAATTTCTAATGGTCATCCGAATATGTAATCTAGTACAGAAGAATGTCTGTTATGGGTTAATCTGTGGCTTGTGGGCCTCGAACGTTCTTTCAACCGTTTCTCAACTGGAATCTTAATCTAATTACATGCCTTCCTTGAGCAGATGGCAAGAGGAGTATCTTGTCTAATATATGCTGTGCCTAATGATGGAAAGCTACATGGGACAATTAATTAGTGAACCTCAGGCTGCACTTTATGATTTGAAATCTTCCTTTTACCACCTTTCCTTGTTATGCGATTGTGAAGTTAGTCTTAAGAATCCAAGAACCTTAAGCCTAACTTCCGTATTATTGGGGGTCAAGTGGAGCAGGTAAACTCGAGCGGAGTGAATTCCTACTCGATACAGCATGCAACATTCTGTCAATTTGTCATCGTCCAATTTACTAATCGCTCGATGTTTACCTGTGGATTGGCTTGGCTGGGGATGGTCATACATATCATCTCTGCTTGCCGACCTATGTCTTCCCATTGGCTCCGCTGGGCTTTTGATGAGTGAATGTTGATTCCATCGTATTAACTTATAAAATAGTTGCCTCCTCCTGGTGGCAATTGTTAATTGACTTGGCTGTTTTAATGGTGACAGCAAGAATAAAGTAGAGCCCTTGCTACTGTGGCTGTGGTGATGGTGGTGGTTGGTGTTTCTTTTCTTCCTATTATTTTTTTGTCTTTGGTATCTTTTTTCTTTTTTTTTTGTTATTTTAGCATCTGCCATTGCTTTCACTGTCGAAACTGCCATTGCTGCTGTGGCTGCAACTATCAGGAAGAATGGTGCCTGTGGGCAGGGGAGTCACTTGCCAATTATTTAGGCCCCACACTTTGGGCAATAAAAGAAGATTCAATGTAACATAGCAAAGTGGTCTTCCCTGTTCACCTTGCAACGTAAATGACGCAACTGCCCACTCTTTTGGAAAGATGCTGCATCCTTTTCTGCAACTTGCGTTAGAAAAAGCACTTCGATCCACTTTATTCTAGCTTTGATCGGCCATTACCACGCATGTGCTCTAACACCTTTATACTTTTGAACATCGTTTCCTAACTTTTCGTCTTGTTCTGATTCCCAGCCATTCCAATGGGTTACGCCAATTGTACATGATGGAGGATTTCAAGCTGGTGCGTAGGGACACAAGGTTCGCTACTTTCTTCATTGGCCCTTATAAGAGAAATCTGGCGACTCCTGCATAGGTTTACCACTCAATACCACAAAACAAGGTTTCAGATGCTTGAAATTTTTAACCATCCAGTACATGGCATCTAAACTTGTACAAATGTCACCTATAAATTAAAATATAACTTCCGGTTTGCTCTCAAATCATTAAGAAGCATGAATCCACATGGAAAAGCAGTTTGTGAAGCTGATGGAGTAACTGATACAATCGACGGGCATGAACTTGTGTATTATTAATTAGAATACAAACATAATCAGCTCAGATGCGATTCGAGATCTTACACAACAGAAGGCCAGCATTTGTATAAATTAAAATTGCAAACTATGACATGAATTTGTTACCAACTACTATTTTGACAACCCAAATCCAAGTGAAAACAGGTGACCTTACGACAGAGCGCAGCATCCGTTTGCAACATATTTAAACTGTCTTTTTTTATTTTTATTTTTGATGGCAACATATTTATTAAACTATGTCACTGCAGTACACCCTCCCTCAAACTCATGATCTGGAAACAGAACCTAAGTTGTTCCCTGTATGGCGCTCCCTGTTAGCCAAGCGGCATTCAGAGCATCCATCTCAAAGAGTGTTGGCTCAAAAATGAAAGGTCTTCCAGATATCACAATCATCAAAATGGTAACTTTGCTAGCTACTGTTTCATACAAAAAAAAAAGAAGAAAATCTTTGTTAGCTCCTGGCGATGTCATGTCAGAACCATTAAAAGGGATGCCGAGCTCTGACTTGTCTCCAAAAGATTCTGCACAGGGAACCACCTCAATGGCAACACTGCAAATGAGAATGGTTGATGCACAAAGGTGGCTATTGATGATAATTCCTGATATATTACTCCTGTTATCTCTCCTATTGCTTCTCTCTAGCTTATATAATAGTTGTGCCTGAAACAAAAATTTAGATTATCCTTTTGGGCACTGCTTGCTACTATTGTCAGCAGAAAAATAAGAAAAAAAATTCAGTGAGCAAAAAATGACCAAAGGAGATCCTGAGATTGAAATTTCGGCATTAGATTCTAGGTTTACAATAAATCATGGACAATATTCCGAAAATTAACCAAGCATGACAAGAATTTACTCATCTCGCCACTACTTATGATGTCCATCAATTCATTGCCAGAACATACATGTCACTTCTTTTGCGCACCATTCTTCCTTGTTGCTCATCATACAGCATCATTCACCTTATTGAATATTAAAAGCAAATTCATCTATAGCTAGTTTGAAAAGATATAACCTCAATTTAACTTGGCCTTTGTGTAGCCAACCATGACTGCAAACTTCTCTTGCCACCACTTCTAGAACTTGCCACTGCCCCAATATACGTCATCACTGTTTGGATCCATCCTGCCACATTTGCAGAGACAGACTTACATATGCACAAACTTATGTACATACATATGTAAATATACTTATAGGGTAAGGTTAAAATGCTTCTAAGAGCATCTGGCCTCAAATGCTTGCTTGCTTGGTGAAACTCAGTAATAACTTTAAATTAAATCCACACTGTTGATCATGATCTACATTATATAAAATGCGCCTAGAGGCAAAAATTTATGCGTCTTTGATGTTGTTCCCCTATTCATCAAATGGATACAGTAAAGATAATTTTAACAATGCGATACAATATTTTGGCTTGATCTATAATTTAAAAGTATCCGAATCAATTGAATTTAGTATGCGTATATTTTAAAATAAGATCCATGGTTTGGATTAGTAAATTATATAGCCTATGACAAATTTTTGCTCAGAGAAATCATTCAGTCTACTTTTCAAGCATATAAGGAGTTCTCACAACTAGTCTTTGATATCCTTAAATCTATGAAGAGATCTATCTATATATCCACCAAATAGAGCTAAACTAAATGGTAATTTCATGGAAAGGAACCTCAAAGCACAGAGGGGGCAAACACACACACACGCACTCAAAGAATGCCCATCTGCATATTCAATCAGGCTTCCTATTAACTCATTGGAGGAGTACACAAAGTAATAAAATATGCATAATTTAATTAAAATGCATAGCTAAACCATTTTGAATATAACATAGGAACATAATGTCATTCAGATGTAGAAGGGGAACATATCACCAAAGGTAAAGTATTAAAATCCACTGGTCATTCAGAAAAGAAAAAAGGGTTATTTCCATTAGTTTTATAGCAATGCAATATATCAAGCTATTCTTCCACCATCCCTGTGCCATGATATAGGCCATCCCTATGTTAATATCCCATGTCGTCAGCATGTTTTCCAGCAGCATGAGCACTGCTAGTCTTCTTCGCTAGTTTGTCTAGAGGAAGCAATGGTTTCTTTGGATCCTTTACCTTTTCTAAATAAAACTGAACACTTCCAAACTGTGTGCATGCAGATAGATGCTATTCCTAAAGATAATTATGATAAAAAGAAATAGAATTACGTTCAATTCATATTGGTTCCGTGATTAAATTATCTTATCCGATGCCTTTGTGGTTAGGCCTGGGAACTAGTTTAGGATTAGTAACAGAGCTAACCATGATGCATGCACAGACAACCACATCAGAGGGACAAGAGAAATACTATTATTCTTCTTGTTACAACCCATCATCATGTCGAAAGAAGTTTTTGTTATAAATTCAAAAGATGAATTGGTGTTTTAGCATAGTTCCAATCGCAGAAACTTTTCAGACCTACCCATGGTAGAAGTTGGTCAAATAAAGAAGCGTCGCTCAGAAGGGTTCCATGGGAACAAAAGCTATAGAAATACCCATATAAAGACAAAATTTTCCCAGAAAGTATCCAATTTTTCAAAAAGATTGCCAGAGAGGAGATGCTAGAATGACTAACTCTTGTCACATTAGATACTATGAGTTAAAGTTTTACTTGGGATTCTTCTTGTTGACATTCAGAGCTCAGCAGTGTAGGATTTTCTTAGAGAAATCCTCTGCCTTTTTTTGCCTTTTTTTTTCCTTAATGTTGGAAGAAAGATATAGAGGAAAGGGTATGTAATGACAAACAGCATTACGTGAGGACATCTGTGAGTTGAAGTTATACAGCATAGAAATGATGGATCTCTAATTCACAAATTATGATCCTTGTTCTGATTCCAATGTAGTTATTATAATTTACTGCTTCTTACTATTTATTGTCCAACTTTTCAACTAGTTCAACAAATTTAGATAGATAGAGGATAAAGAAGGAAAGAAAATGTAATATATAATTCATCCAAATGTTGTGAGAAACTTGAGTAAATGAAGATGAGTTCGATTTACCTGCGTTTGATCTACATAGACAGCAGAATTTTGTCTTCACCCTCAAGCAGCACTTACAGAATACATCCTCCTGCTTTCATTGATTTTATGCTCATATTTTCCTCTGAATAAAGTGAAGTTTTCCTGGCCTAACGTTATAGGACTCAAGTCATTAACTTAATTATACTTTGCCAAAGTTTATCAATGGATTCTGTTTCTTGGATATAATTGTTTGAATCAGAAGTTGTCTGTAAAATGAAGTTTCTAAGGCCAGAACTGACGAAACACTAGTTCATATTCAACCTTTTCTTCCCATTCTAATTTCTATATAGTAGTAATTAATCTCCTCGGGGTGTTGATTTCCCAACTTCTGAATACCTTTTCCCTTCCTTCTCTATTACTAATATATGATACGAAAACTGGTTTTTTAATGTTAAAGTCATCGTTCCTCTTGCATAAAGGTTAAAGAGCTAAAAAGGTTTTAGCAGACAAGGTTAGCAACATAATACAATTAAGATTGTTTATTCCAATTTTGCTAATGTCGTGCATCAAGCTTACCTTGCAACCAGCTATACCAAACAAGGATTGACCCAAGAAAGAGTGTTCAGACAGTCCTGCAACAAATGTTACCCTCACAACACCGAAGTATCAGATATTCCAGCAACAGTTGTTAGCTCAGTGGATTGGCAGCCAACTCTTCATCGAAGAGGTCCTGGGTTCCATCTTAAATGGTGGCAAATAACCATTATATTGCTCAAAAAGAAAAAGAGAGGAAAAAATCCAGAAAACTTTCAAGTTGGTTAGGCACCACAACGGAGCCTCAAACCTTATCATCAACAAGTATCATTCTCAAAACTTCGATCTTGAGACGTTGGCAAATAGTGGTTTCCAAAGGGAATTCGAGTGCATGTACACATGCCAAAATTAATGTACCTTTATCCTCTAAATATCTATTGGATCACATCCAGATTTCTTTGTATTCTGTTTATAGATCTGAATAAAGAACTATAAGAATAGTATTGCAATATAAACTTAAATTTGAATCAAACATTATTATACTGGGGCCTAGAGTATAACTAAATTATGTACTTGCATGGACTTTGAGCATCCTGCAGAACAAACTCAGGGGTGTCGAAATTTTTATAATCGGGTGGTGATCCCTGCAACCTGGCAATATATTGGAAGTTATGATCCTGACCATACGTAAAACAACCATTCCCATCTATCCATACATTCAGTTACGAGAACACATCAAATTCACTTTCAAGAACTTTATTAGTACTATTCAAGAATTGATTGCAAGCATACACTAAAAGGCAAAAGTGCCGTGAAATTAATAAAAAGTACCAGTTCAACAGCATAAACATCCAGTCGTCCTAACTTCGCCAAATTAACATCATCTCAACACCTAAAATACTTGAGGAAAAAAGAACACTAATTCACAAACCCTAACTAAAACCTGCATGACCTAAGTCCAACTATAGTATCCAAAGCTATTCCAGAAGAAGCCGCCTTAGCATGGTTCGTGCTCTCTTTATTTATGCCTTTCTTCTCTTCGTTTTTTTGTTCTTCCTTCTCTTTTCCTGTTGATGAAGTCTAGGAGATCCAGTTCAAGGTCCTCTTCAGGTGTTCGGATCAGATAATAGCCATCATCGTCTTCTTCCTCTTGCTTCTTCTCCCGTTGTTCTTCTTCTCTTCTCTGACTTCTTCTTCACCCCATCAGCAAATCCCAAGAACTCTAGCTCAAGAACAAGTGAAGGTGGTAAAGTGAAGGGACACTTTCTTCTCTTCTTTCCTTCCTTATCTTCCTCCTCCTTCTTGACATCTCTTCCTTCAGTTTCATGAACATATGAATCCCAAGAGCTGGAATTCAAGAAGATCCTCAGGAGTGTGAGTAAGACCATCCTCCTCTTTAACTTCTTTATTCCTCTTCTCGCCGAATCCAAAAACTCCTCGTATGTCTGGGAAGAAAGAGCGAATTCATGCCACCTCCAAGCGATCTCCTTCATGGCTACAGTTCTTCTTCTCAACTGCTCTTGGTCTCTCCCACTTCCTCTCCCAGCCTCAAGCCTCGGTCCTATGGGCAGGGCAGTGGTCGATGATGATTCACAGGTGGAGGCACCACATATTTATAGAACGTATTTAAGTCCTAGGTGGAAGCGGAATAGAAGGGTAGTTCCTAAGTTGAAGTGGAATAGACTGTAGAGGCGATACCTGTTTATAAAATGCGTATCCAATCTGAAACGGAAACGGACTCAAATCATGACCACTTTAGGATTAGATCTCCTCATGTCTGGTCTCTAGTTCCTCGTTTCATGAGACATACAAGACCTGGAGACTTCGAGGCCGGCGTCGTGGGAGAAGATGGTGGCGATGTTAAGGTAGTTGTGACCATCGACGGAGTCGAAGGATCACCTACTCTTGCCTTTCGTCCACCATCTGAGCCAATTTCCCCCAAGAGTCTGACCTCGACTTTGGAGAGAGCAATGATAGCTATGGATTCGAAAAAGAGAAGCAGAGGCCAAGATTTCATGGAAATTTTCTGAAACATTCTTTGGGGAAACATCAAATTTGCCAGGTTCTTATATTACTAGGTTCATGGAAGTTAAGTTGGTGGGTTCGGATTGTATCCTTGGCAGGAAGAATGATTCCCTTCCTTCGAGATGTCAATCGTTGAATTGCATAATGTGTACTTCAAGATCTGTGCAAACAGCTGGAAGATATAGATGAAGTGCTTTGCAATTTGTACGAAGCGCAATACACAGCTGATGCCGCAAAAATAAATCAATTATTCTTTCATGTCGAAGATACAACCCAGACCCAAAATTGGTTGCCAGATTCCCATATTACTCGGTTGCATGAAAAGGGGCAGCAAGTTTACCAAGAAGGAATGTATTGAGGTAAAAATTGTACTCATCTCCCTCCGTTATAATACACATCGTTTTGCATGTCTCCAAGATGCCAGGCTTCATGCCCGTTGGCAGAATTTGCTGAATTCACCGCACACAGAATATCTATGAGACCTAGGTTGAAATTTAAGTTACTTCTGCCGACTTTATTTTATTGAAATATGATAAGCAAGTTTCCTATTCGGTGGAAATTATTGCCCCTTCCCTGGTGCTGGGGCCGGGAGGGAGATCGACGGTGGAAATCACCTTGCAAAAAATTGGAGTAGAGGAAAAATTATTTACCGATCTCTTCCCAGACCTTGATCTAATTAACGTCCCTGACTAACAAGCTTCAAATAAGTGGACTTAATTCAGAAAAGAACCTTCCTAGGTTCCAAAATGGATGATTCGTTATATAATGGTTTCTAAGCTACAAGTTCGACATAGTAGAGGACAAGAAAGGATAAAAGGACAGAACATTTCATTTGCTCCAAGATCACCAAGCAGGCACTTACATAAATGGAAAAAAGGAAACAAGATAAACAATAAGCATGAATGTACTTCATAATCATACAATACATAATATTATTATCTTGGCAAAGTTTGCAGCTGGTCTACAGATAACTTTCATTATTGATGCTCGTTTTCAGCCCGAATCCAAGTGGAAATAGGGGGTCGTAGTTCTGATGCCCAGCATTTATTGGCAGATGATCAACTGATTTGAACCATGTTACAGGCAGCACGCCCTCAAACTGATGATCTCCAAAAAGAACATCTGCTATCCCCCCTCCTTCCGTCCCCGGCAACCAGGCAGCAACCAGAGCATCTACTTTCTCCAACAAACTTGGCTCAAAAACCAAAGGCCTCCCAGATACCACAATCACCAAGGTGGGAACTTTATTTGCTACGAAAGAGATCGTTTCTGCACCATTAAAAGGGATCTCAAGCTCTGTTCTATCTCCCAAACATTCTGCATAGGCAGCCTCCCCAACAACGACAACCGCAAATGAAAATTCTTTATTCGTAAAAGTGGATTCTGATGGGCGTTCCTCGTGTACCACTTCTGTTTCTTTACCTACTGCTTCTTTGATGGCTTCCAATATAGTTGTGCCTGCAAATGGAAATTTTAGAGCACTTGCTTTTCACTTGAAGCAAAGCAGAGTTTTGGGTCACTCGCTGTCCTATTCTAAACAAACACACGCACACAGAGAGAGAACAAAATTCCAGACACACAGAATGACAGAACTAATTAAATTCTGACATTAGCTTCCAAATTTATGAGCATAAAACTGAAGTCATGGGAAATCAGCATAAGCTTCTTATGCATAATCTTAAGAAATCATCCTGTTTCAGTGAAAAGGGAATTATCTGCATCTATTTCGAGTTATCATATAAGATATTCCAAGGTCGCTGATGATTTTTCCATTGACATATGTTAACTTTCTATTGCATACCATAAAGTACAATGCTAGTCTCAAGGTGCAGGGAACACTTCCTCTAGGGACTCTACAAATCCCTATAGCACGAGCTAATAACATCTCAATTGTTTCACTATCAGTCCAACTCCATACTTACATCTCTCTATCCTTACATCTTTAGCACATTCTTCTTGTTGCTTGGACTGTCTTTTGCTATCCAATATTTCAAACAAAATAACACATAAATATCCCTCATTCCATTTTTTAAAAGCTACATGGTATAGATGCCTATAAAGTTCTGACTGCTGGTTCTTTTGGTCTCGTAAATTATTTAAAAAAATTATGTATGCCAAATATGCATACAGGAATGCAGTCAATGTTAAAGTAAATTACTTACAAGCAAATGGAAACACAGAATTGGGATGATCAAGAGTAGAAGAAATACATTGTACAGGAAATAACTCTATCTCAAATAATTCTATAGTAAACAAACATACCAATTGTTGTCCTTCCACTGCCTCCATACCGTCTTACTGTCCATCCCCCACATTGATATCCAATATCATCAGCATGCGTTCCAGCAACAAGAATTCTTTTAGCACCTCTGTTTAGAGGAAGAAATGGAATCTTTGGATCCTTTCCATTTTTTAATAGAACTAAAGACTTCCGAACTGCCTCATGGGCCAATAGTCGATGTTCCTAAGGAGTACAAAATTAGGTCTACATATACAGCCCAACTGATTACAAATTTAATTACAAAGTTCACACAATCAACCTGCTTATGTGGAATCAAATATGATCAACAGAACTTTAGCAAACAATATCACAGCCAACAAAGGAATAAGCAAGGACAACCACTCCAGGAAGACAGGATCAACAATTGCCTTAACTCTTATTACCTCCCATTGTGATATTGAGAACTAAATTTCAATCCACTGACTATTATGAGTTAAGATGAATGGGTTAACTTAGTTCAGATGATCTCACCAAAAACTTACTTCAGATGGCTCTGACATACCCATTAATGGTTGAACTTGGTGATCCATAAAGGCAAAATTGAGGTGGTATCTTGTGAAAACAAGTTATACTAATAAAACCCATGGAGATTTAATATTTTCTTCCAAAGGGAAAATACTGGCGCTTTTAAATAGTGTGACTATACTGTGTCGAGGGAATTTCTTCTTCAATTAGGACTATACAGGGGAAGGTGCTAGCTAACAAGCTAGCAAATTCTTTTGGTGCGCTACCAACAGACCTGGGTTCAAATCCTACCTTCACTTGGGGAGGGCTACCCTTGTTTAGTAGCCTTTGCTCATGGGCCTCTATCAAAACAAAGCAAATGAGAAAAAAGAGAGGACTATTCAGGAGAAGGTGACATTTCAGTGATGACACAGGTATAGAGGGTATGGAATGAAAGAGAATACATATATGAAGGAGAGTTTGTTCACCTTTGTTCCTCAATTAACTAATACAGTGGATTTTCCTGCTTGCATAAGCCTTAAAGGGCTACAAAGTAGAGCAAGATGAGTGCAGACTGATTAATCAACTTGTTGAAAGAGGTTTGTCAAGCTTACCTTGCAACCAACTACATCAAGCAAAGATCGCTCTGAGAAAGGCCGCTCGAACAGCCCAGAAACAAATTTTACTCTTAGGATCCGCTCTACAGCATCATCAATCCGTGAGATAGGTATCTCCCCTGATTCTACCAGAAATGTCAAATCCTCTAGGAACATTTCATATCTGTGAGGCACCATAATCTGTAAACTCTTCAGCTAGAAACATGAAAAAAAAACACTAATAATTGCAGTGTACTACGTTTTTGCTATTCAGACAATACCATGTCAATTCCAGCATTAATGGAAGCAGAAATGCAATATCGGTAATCCTTAGAGAGCATATCTATACCTTCCCAATCTGATACAACGAGACCCTGAAAGCAAAATCCTTGATCTTGAGAGTTAATTCTACAAAGACCATTATTGGTCAAAAGTTAAGGAAAGTAGATTTTGAACACAATCTGAGTGAAGGAAGACACGACAAAAGCAGTTGATCTATGTCTTCAAAATATTTTGCCAGTAATGCTAATTGACCATATCATCTCTTCATTATTCTGGTTATTTATCAGAAGAAACACATTAAAATAACACTATAACATGGCAGCAGGTGTCAATACCTTAAAACCCAACTTGTCCTTGAGAAGTTCTGTTATGAGAAAGCGATTAGAATGCAATAGTTTTCCATTCCAGCTGGAATATGAAGCCATAATTGTACAAACGCCTTGAGCAAGGCAATCGAGGTAAGGCCTCACATGGATCTTCTCCAAGTCCTCAAAGGTACAAATGGTATTTCCTTCATTTCTTCCTTCGTGCGTGCCCCCATCTCCAACAAATGCTTGGCACAGGCAATCACATTCTTGCTGCAATCATGTAAGAAGCACCATGAGCAATGCCAGGGATGAGTTCTGGAGGTCAAGAGAACACTGACTGACTACATCGACCACTATCAAGATCAGAGATTTTATCACTGATGAAACGATGATAGCGTAACAGGTAACACGGGAGTAGTTGAACAGATAGAATGTTGTAATTGAATCTAGCAAGAGAAGGGGACATGATTGTTTAGGGACTATGATGAATAGCTACAGCAATTTTACAATAAAAAAAGAACTTTGAGACTGGTTCGTTAATACCTTCCAGCAAGAAAGGGTAGCCGGCAGGGTGCCCTTCAAGAGGTGTTCCCTGCAACCCAGCTACGATGGAGGCCATGGTCCGCACGACCTCCGTGTCCTCGCTGTAGCTCTCGTAGCATCTCCCCCATCTCGGGTCCCTGCAAACCTATAATTATATGGCAGCGCAACGGATCCGTCACGTAGCAGGCAGGAGTTAAAGTTCAAATACTGAGTTCCGAAAGAACCTTAATTACTTCAACGTAGTAGTTCAACTTACGGCCACACAAGGAGCAAAAGTCCAGTGGATGCCGCTTGCTCTGACTTCCAAAGCCGTGGCCTCTCCAATCCTCCGTGCGAGATCTCCATCTCTGATGGGAATCGAATCAGATTTGTACCAAGAGGATTACAAAGAGATGATAAAGATTTGAAGTAGCAAGTGGAAGAGTTCAGAGGGGCGCTGCTGCGGACCTGGTAGCACCGAGGCCGACGTTGTGGGGAAGATGGTGGCGCCGTAGAGGTTGTTGTTGCCGTGGACGGCGTCGGTGCCGTAGATGATGGGGATGCCTAGACGGGAGGCGAGGGCCCACCTCTGCATCTCGTCCACCATTTCGGCCCACTCCTCGGCCGAGGCGCGCTCCCTCGGGGCGCTACCGCAGGCGTTGAGAACGCTGCCAATGAAGCGGCCGGTAAGGGCGGCGGGGAGGCGACGGACCGCTCGATCTGGGCCATCTGGCCGGCCTTCTCCGCCAGCGTCATGCGAGAGAGCAGGTCCCGAACCTCGCTTCCACGGGCTGGTTTGGATCCTTGTATAACACCACTTCCACTTCATTTGCCATCAACGATGAGGAGCAGCTCTCACTTTTCATTCTTCCCTTCTCTTCTCTCCCGTTTACTTCCAAGAATCAAGCAATTTGTAGACCATAAATAGAGCCCGACAAAACCTGGTTCTCGAGGCAGGCAGACCTCGCACAAGCCCCCAACCAGGCGGAACACGATTGTCGCCATTGTTGCTGTCTTCTCATGCTTACGCAGGAACAAGAATAAAGATTGGGTCTTCAAAATTTAAAAAAAAAAAAATAATTACGAAAGAACCCG
>KE505503.1:217673-232268 GCA_000441515.1 Elaeis oleifera
CATTATATTATATATTAAATATTTCATAAGTATATTATATTATAATAATATAATACATCAATAGTATATTATTATAACAATATATTATAATAAAATAATAAAATATTATTATTTGATAATAATATTATATTACATAATATAGTATTATATATTATTATATTATTATTATATAGTTAGGAGTACATTAGGAAGAAAATAAAATGATTATTTTTTGGTTCATGAAAAAATGACTAATCCACCTCCTAAGTGGATAAAATTTTTTTGATTTCTTCTATTTTATGGATAAATACTATCCATAGAAAATGATTTATCTACCTAGAGTACAAGAATATGAATAATTTGGTTCATAAAAATGTTGATCGACTTTTTCATAATGCTTATCCACCAAAGAACTTGCCCATAAAGGTCACTAAACTTTTTGTAAACTGATTATATATATATATGCAGATTTGCATACACACGCATGCACGCACGTGCGCACACACATATACAAATATTTATACATATACATATATAAATACACACATATACAAATACATACATATATATACATACATACATACATAGTATATATATATATATATATGCAGATTTGCATGGACCAGGTCCAAGTGGACCAACACATATCCTGGTGCATATGCACGGTGAAAAATGCACCTTCAGGAATTGGTGAAATACAAGGGATAATGTGGCATATTATCCAATATGGGATTTGGCATGTTCCATTGGATCTAGTCTAAGTAATAATTAAATCTTGTGATGGCTGCATCTTTGTTGTACATCTATATAGGGATGGCAATGGATCGGGTATTGATCAAGTTGATCAATATCTATATTCATTCTACCAGAAAACATCCAAACTCATACTTGCCCCATATCCACCTTAGATTGGATTGGGTTAGGTAAAACAGAGGGTCCAGATTTGGTCGGATTGGATTAGATATATGTCCTTCCGACTTCTGATTAAAAATCCCCAAACTTACTCACAGAAACTCCTTCAATCTTTCGATAAAAAAAAAATCTCCAAATCAGAATCTAAGAAACCGAAACCCCTCCGATCCCCTAAGGTTCTCTCCTTCCCCACGTATCTTTGAAAAAAGAATTAAATAAGAAAGAAAGGAAGCAAAAGCCAAAAAAAAAAATCTATGTGGAAAGAAGCCTTACCTTTTAATTTTCTTTGACAGCCAAATAGAGAAGCTTAGACAATGAGTCGAGTTTTGTCACCTGTTAGGGCCCTCTCCTCCTCCATCATCGTCTACATCTCTATGCCCACTGTTTGTCTCTGCTCCATCCGTGATTCTATCGTCGTGTATCTCCATTTTTTCTTGATTTTTTCCATCCTCAAAAATCTCAATTAGGCGGGAGGCTTGAAGTGGCCGAATAGGAAAGTTTAATCAGGTAGGAGGTCGAAGTGGCCGAATAAGAAAGCTTATGATGGCTAGGGTTTGGAGTCTTAGTAGCTGAATAGGGAAGGTATACGATGGCTAAAGTTTCGTATTAGGCTTTATATATAAGGGTTGAATCGGATCGGATTCGGAGCGGAACGTACTATTATTCATATTCGATCCGAATTTATTTAATTTTTTTTTCTTAAAATGCATCTCTCCTTGAGTTTTAATCGGATTGAATAAATCTGTTCTATTTGAATTAGATTGGATCGAATATCTGATAGGTAGAAAAAAAAAAAAAGGCCACCCTACACCTGTAAAAGCTTCTTGATAGCAAAAGTTGCCATGAAAAATGCTACAGCAATAGAATCGGTACTAATTGAAATGTAAGAAATTCATAGCCCCAATGTCCTTTTTAAGAATACCATGTGGTTGTCGCTAAAAAGTACCTCTGAAGTACAAGAGAACCCATATCTCTTTTTTAAGTTTTTTTGATACAAATGAGCAGTCACACCAATCTGATGTGAGAGCAGTCTAAAAGATCAAGATATACAAAATCTTACAAAGTCAGCGGACAGTTATCACCCTGCCTTCACAACCA
Organism: Elaeis oleifera; assembly: GCA_000441515.1. Classification (NCBI taxonomy): domain Eukaryota; kingdom Viridiplantae; phylum Streptophyta; class Magnoliopsida; order Arecales; family Arecaceae; genus Elaeis; species Elaeis oleifera. The sequence continues at coordinate 219,663 of KE505503.1, forward strand.
ATCGTCGGAGTGCTCAGCAACGAAAGCCGCCATCTAATTGTTGCAGGGTTTGCCTTCAGGTAAACATACCAGACTCGCACTACAGCAGCATAGTGAAGAGAAGTCCAGACATCCCAGATAAGTAGATAACCCTTGAGCTATCTGGCTTCTCTCTGAATCCAAGAATAACAGTAATATAGTTACCCTCCAGAAAAATTCTCTCCATATGAAGCTGATGCCTGGCAAAGGTGACACTTGTCCAGGCGACGTGAAACTCTGCTGTCAAAACCGAAGACTCAAAAAGGTGAGATCCACTAGCCACCAAAAGTCTCCCATTCGGACCGCAGATGATAAAATTCGCTCTGCCCCTCCTGTCTCTGACACTACCATCAAAGTTAACCTTGACAAATCTTGAAAAAGAAGGCTCCTAAGAAATGGATATAACCATACGAGTCGCTGCTGGGACAGCTAGGGAGCTCTAGAGGTCGAGGATATCAAGGGACGATATGGCTGTGTCAAATTGGCAGTACTCTTAAGCCAAACAAATTGTTCTCTCCAGCACCCAACGAGCAGGAATGACCTCATCGTCGAAGACGACCTCATCGTCGAAGACGACTGTTCTTAGCAATATAAGCCATCCGCCCACCAACCATAGGCGTCCTGTCTGTCACACTTTGACGGATGAAGCCAAAGAAGGATATCAACCATGGATCAGTGCTCGTCTCCCATGGATAACCGCCCGCCTATCTCCAAATGATCTTCGACCTAAGACACCACAGGACTGCGTGCTCCGCAGACTCGTCCTCCATATCACAGACTGGACACAAGATCGGAATCTTCATGCTCCTCTCCTTGAGAAGTATCCATGTAGGAGGCGATTCCAGGCAAATTTCAAAAAAAATCCGCACCCTAGGATAAGCTGCAACTCTTCAAATCCAGATAGCCTCAATCTATCTAGAAGGCGTCGATCTGTACAAATGAAAAAAATCCCTCAAAGAAACTTTTTGACAATAAGAACGTCCCCAGACCCTCATATCTTGAGTGGGGTACACCAAAATCGGGATCCGCTCTGCAAATGGCCATCCAAAGAGCCAGACGATCTCCTATATGCACCAACTGGAGGCAGCAACAGCGATGAGATCGAACACCCTCATGTGATCCTCTATCTCATTGCTGATAAGGATCAACCAACGAATAAAAGAATGCTCGAAATCCAGACATTCTAGATCATCTCTACCGAACGACCATCACCAATCAAGCATCTAATCTAGTCCATCATATTAGACTCCCGAGTACAAATCTCTTTTCAGATGAAAAAGCAGCTCTCAGCATACTTTAATTTTGACGAAAGAATTAGAGTAGAGGAAAATTAAATTATTGATCATTCTCTTGCCAGACCTTGATATAATTAAAGTCGCCGACTAACAAGCTTCAAATAAGCGAGCTTAACTCGAAAAGAAAAATTCCTAGGTCCCACAATGGATGATTAATTATAAAATGGTTCCTAAGCCACAAGTTCGACATGATAGAGGACAAGAAAGGATAAAAGGGTCCCTCCCCGAATGTCATTTGTTCCAAAATCATTTAAAGCAAGACAGATCATTTCATTTGCCCCAAGATCATCAAGCAGGTACTCGTATAAATGGGAAAAAGGGTAACAAGACAAACAATAAGCATGCATGTCCTTAACAATCATACAATACGTGATATTATTATCTTGGCACAGTTTGAGGCTGGTCTACAGATAACTTTCATTATTGATGCTCATTTTCAGCCCGAATCCAAGTGGAAATAGGGGGTCGTAGTTCCGACGCCCAGCATTCATTTGCAAATGATCAACTGATTTAAACCATGCCACAGGCAGCACACCCTCAAACTGATGATCTCCAAAAAGAACATCTGCTATCCCGCCTCCTTCCGTCCCCGGTAACCAGGCGGCAACCAGAGCATCTATTTTCTCCAACAAATTTGGCTCAAGAACCAAAGGCCTCCCAGATACCACAATCACCAAGGTGGGAACTTTATTTGCTACGAAAGAGATCGTTTCTGCACCATTAAAAGGGATCCCAAGCTCTGCTCTGTCTCCAAAAAATTCTGCATAGGCAGCCTCCCCAACAACGACAACCGCAAATGAAAATTCTTTATTCGTAAAAGTGGATTCTGATGGGCGTTCCTCGTGTACCACTTCTGTTTCTTTACCTACTGCTTCTTTGATGGCTTCCAATATAGTTGTGCCTGCAAAAGGAAATTTTAGGGCACCTGTTTTTTCACTTGGAGCAACACACAGTTTTGGGACACTCGCTGTTCGATTCTAACAAAACACACACACACACACACAGTTCCAGACACAGGAGAATGACAGAACTAAGGCCTGAAATTGAAAATCTGACGTCAGCTTCCAAATTTATGAGCATTAAACTGAAGTCATGGGAAATCAGCATAAGCTTCTTATGCATAATCTTAAGAAATCATCCTGTTTCAGTGAAAAGGAAATTATCTGGATCTATTTCCCGCTCTCATATAAGACATTCCAAGGTTGCTGATGATTTTTCCATGGACATATGTTAACTTTTCTATTGCAAACCATAAAGTGTACAATGCAAGTCTCAAGGTGTAGGGAACACTTCCTCTAGGACTCTACAAATCCCTGTAGCACGTGCCAAGAACATCTCGATCGTTTCACTATCACTCCTACTCCATACTTGCATCTCTCTGTCCTTGCATCTTTAGCACATTCCTTTTATTGCTTGGCTTTCTTTTGCCATCCAATAATTTCAAACCAGAAAATACTTTCCAACAACAAAACAATACATAAAATATCCCTCATTCCACTTCTTAAAAGCTACATGGTATAGACACCCATAACGTTCTGACTCCTGGTTCTTTGGTCTCATAAATCATTAAAGAAATTTATGTATGTCGAATATGCATACAGGAGTGCAGTAGATGTTAAAGTAAATAACTTACAAGCAAAACATGGAATTGGTATGAAAAAGAATAAAAGAAACACATTGTACAGGAAAATAACTCCATCTGAAATAATTCTATAGTAAACAAACATACCAATTGTTGTCCTTCCACTGCCTCCATACCATGTTATGGTCCATCCCCCACATTGATATCCAATATCATCAGCATGCGTTCCAGCGACAAGAATTCTTTTAGCATCTCTATTTAGAGGAAGAAATGGAATATTTGGATCCTTTCCATTTTTTAATAGAACTAAAGACTTCCGAACTGCCTCACGGGCCAACAGTCGATGTTCCTAAAGAGTACAAAAATTAGGTCTACATATACAGGCCAACTGCTTGCAAAATTTAATTATAAAGCTCATACAATCAGCCTACTTACATGGAATCAAAAAATGATCAAAAGAACTCTAGCAAATAATATCGCAGCCAAAAAGGAATAAGCAAGGACAACTACCCCAGGAAGACAGGATCAACAATTTCCTTACTCTTATTACCTCCCATTGTGATACTGAAAACTAAATTTTCAATCCACTGACTATTATGAGTTAAGATGAATGGGTATAGAAAACTTAGTTCGGATGATCTCACCAAAAAACTTACTTCGGATGGCAAAATCTGACATACCCATTAATGGTTGAACTTGGTGATCTATAAAGGCAAAATTGAGAAGGTGTATTGTGAAAACAAGTTATACCAATAAACCCATGGAGATATAATATTTCTTCCAAAGGGAGAAGCACTGGCTTTTAAATTGTGTGATTATACTGGGTTGAGGGAATTTCTTCTTCAATTAGGACTATACAGGGAAGGTGTTAGCTAACCTAGCCAGTAAAGTGTTTTTGGTGCTCTACCAACAGACCTGGGTTCCAATCCTAGCTTCACTAGGGGAGGGCCACCCTTGTTGGGTAGCCTTTGCTCATGGGCCTCTTCTAACCAAACAAAGCAAATGAGAAAAAGGAGGACCATTCAGGAGAGGGTGACATGTCAGTGATGACGTAGGTATAGAGGGTATGGATGAAAGAGAATACATATTGGCAGTACATCTAGATTAACTCTGAGTTGACTGTATGAAGGAGAGTTTATTCACCTTTCTTCCTCAATTAACTAATACAGTGGATTTTTCCTTCTTGCGTAAGACTTAAAGGGCTACAAAGGAAAGCAGCATGAGTGCAGATTGATTAATCCACTTGTTGAAAGAGATTTGTCAAGATTACCTTGCAACCAACTATGTCAAGCAAAGATCGATCTGAGAAAGGCTGCTCGAACAGCCCAGCAACAAATTTTACCCTTAGGATCCGCTCTACAGCATCATCAATCCGTGAGATAGGTATCTCCCCTGATTCTACCAGAAATATCAGATCTTCTAGGAACATTTCATATCTGTGAGGCACCATAATCTGTAAACTTTTCAGCTAGAGATATGGAAAAACACTAATAATTGCAGAGTGTACCACATATTTGCTATTCAGACGTTACCATGTCAATTCCAGCATTAATTGAAGCAGAAATGCAATATCGGTAATCTGACCCGTGCGGCTTAGAGAGCCTATCTATACCTTCCCAATCTGATACAATGAAACCCTGAAAGCAAAATCCTTAATTCTACAAAGACCATTATTGGTTAACAATAAAGGAAAAGTAGATTTTGAACACAATCTGAGTGCAGGAAGACATGACAAAAGCGGTTGATCTATGTCTTCAAAATATTTTGCCTGTAATGCTGATTGACCATATCATCTTCTTATTATTCTGGTTATTTATGTGAAGAAACACATTAAAATAACGCTATAACATGGCATCAAGTATCAGTACCTTAAAACCCAACTTGTCCTTGAGAAGATCTGTTATGAGAAAGCGATTAGAATGCAATGGTTTTCCATTCCAGCTGGAATATGAAGCCATAATTGTAGAAACTCCCTGAGCAAGGCAATCGAGGTAAGGCCTCACATGGATGTTCTCCAACTCCTCAAAGGTACAAATGGTATTCCTTCATTTCTCCCTTTGTGCGTGCCCCCATCTCCAACAAAATGCTTGGCACAGGCAATCACATTCTTGCTGCAATCATGTAAGAAGCTTGATGAGCAATGCCAGGGATGAGTTCTGGAGGTCAAGAGAACACTGACTGACTACATCTACCACTATCAAGATCAGAGATTTTATCACTGATGAAACGATGATAGCGTAACAGGTAACACGGGAGGAATTGAACAGATAGAATGTTGTAATTGAATCTAGCAAGAGAAGGGGACATGATTGTTTAGGGGACTAGAATCAATAATTACAGCAATTTTACCATAAAAAAGGAACTTTGAGACTGGTTCGTCAATACCTTCCAGCAAGAAAAGGGTAGCCGGCAGGGTGCCCTTCAGGAGGTGATCCCTGCAACCCACCACGATGGAGGCCATGGTCCGCACGACCTCCGTGTCCTCGCTGTAGCTCTCGTAGCATCTGCCCCATCTCGGGTCCCTGCAGACCTATAATTATATGGCAGCGCAATGGATCCGTCACGTAGCAGACAGGAGTTAAATTCAAATACTGAGTTGAGAAAGAATCTTAATTACTTCAACATAGTAGTTCAACTTACGGCCACACATGGGCAAAGCCCAGTGGATGCCGCTTGCTCTGACTTCCAAAGCCGTGGCCTCTCCAATCCTCCGTGCGAGATCTCCATCTCTGGAACCGAATCAGATTTGTAATAGGAAGATTACAAAGAGATGATAAGGATTTGAAGTAGCAAGTGGAAGAGTTAAGAGGGCGCTGCTGCGGACCTGGTAGCACCGAGGCCGACGTTGTGGGGAAGATGGTGGCGCCGTAGAGGTTGTTGTTGCCGTGGACGGCGTCGGTGCCGTAGATGATGGGGATGCCGAGACGGGAGGCGAGGGCCCACCTCTGCATCTCGTCCACCATTTCGGCCCACTCCTCGGCCGAGGCGCGCTCCCTCGGGGCGCTACCGCCGGCGTTGAGGACGCTGCCAATGAAGCGGCCCGTGAGGGCAGCGGGGGAGGCGACGGACCGCTCGATCTGGGCCATCTGGCCGGCCTTCTCCGCCAGCGTCATGCGAGAGAGCAAGTCCAGAACCCTCGCCTCCACGGGCTGGTTCGGATCCTTGTATAGCACCACTTGCACTTCATTTGCCATCGTTCTTCCCCTTCTCTTCTCGCTCGTTTCTTCTGAGACAGACCAAGAATCGAGCGATTTGTAGACTACAAATAGAGCCCGACAGAACGTGGTTCTCGAGGCAGACAGACCTCGCGCAAGTCTCCGATCCACGCGGCAGCGAAGAGCCAACTTAGTGATCCGGCCGGCATTTGCTTCGTAAATGATAAATTACCAGCTAGCGTTCAATATTAGCCATTCGTACATAATTTTCATCATCATGCTCGGATAACTCTCAAATTTTACTAAAAAAATTCTTCCTCCTCCGCTGACTAATTCTCTCCAACCACTCCTAAATAATTGAGCTGTTTAAAAATATACAATACAATAATTTATGACATTACGGATTGCTTCTTCTTTATGCATCACCTAGCCGAGAGATATTTACTAATCTACCAATGTTCGCTATTGGTGATTGGTTGTTGCTGTCTTCCCATACTAATGCAGGAACAAGAATAGAAAAGGAAAAGGTGGGAGAACCTTTTCCGGATGCGCATGCCGACAACAATTTGGCATTGCTGGGTGGCCCCTGGGTGGCCCTCGCCTCTCTTCAATCACCCAAAAAAAAAAAGCTAATTTCTCCAAAAAAAAAAAACAGTGAAGGACTGTAGCAGCAATTAAAAAAAAAAAAAGTAATCCAAGCGGCAAAACTATATTAGGTGTTTGTCCAGATTTTTTTTTGTGGAATAACCATCTAGTAGTTTCTGAACTAACAGAACCATCCTTGACTTACTGAAGAATATTTTACACAATATTATTAATATTTCAAACATAATATTATATCAAAGAGTAGCATTATAATTTTTTACTATTGCAGGATATTATATCAGATTAGAATATTAATAAGAATTATTATTAGCCGATTGGTCGAAAATCCGATCGACCATTGTAAACCGAGCCGATCGGTCGAGTCCGGAACCACAGGTCGGTTAACGACGTGGCACGCAAGCCATGCTGAACAGAGCCGACCGTCCGAGAATTCCAATCAACCGCTACAATCGAGCCAATCGATCGAGTCCGGAACCTCAGGCCGATCGACCACCTGACACGCAAGTCGTGTCGAACCGATCGACCGTCTGAGAAATCAAATCGATCGTTGCAAATCGAGCCAATCGATCGAGTTCGGAACCACAGGTCGGTCGACGACGTGGCACGTAAGCCATGCCGAACCGAGCCGACCGTCCGAGAATTTCAATCGACCACTGCAAATTGAGCCGACCGGTCAAGTCTGGAACCTCAGGCCGGTCGACCGCATGGCACGCAAGCCATGTCAAACCGACGAGAATTCTGATCGACTTCTGCAAATCGAGCCGATCGATCGACTTTGGATCCTCAGGTCGGTCGACCGTGTGGCACGCAAGCTGTGCCGGACCAATCGACCGCCTGAGAATTTGGATCGATCGCGGCCCATCGAGCCGACCGATCAACCCCGAAACATTAGGTCGGTCGACCGTAAGGAAGGGGAAATGGTCTCTTGGTCAATCGGCCTAACGTTCCGGGGTCGACCGATCGGCTCGATGGGTCGCGGTCGACCAAAATTCTCAGGTGGTCGATCGGTCCGGCACAACTTGCGTGCCACGCGATCGACCGGCCTTAGGATCTGGAGTCGATCGGTCAGCTCGATTTGCAGCAGTTAATCAAAATTCTCAGACGGTCGATCGGTTCGGCACGGCTTGCATGCCACACGGTCGACCGGCCTGAGATCCAGAGTCGATCGGTCGGCTCGGTTTGCAGTGATCGATCGAATTTCTCAGGCGATCAACTGGTTCGGTACGGCTTGCATGCCACGTGGTCGACTGGCTTGAGGTTCCGGACTCGACCGGTCGGCTCGATTTGCAGCGGTCAACTAGTATTCTTGGGCGGTCGGCTCGATTCGGCATGATTTGCGTGCCATGTCGTCGACCGACCTGTGGTTCCAGACTCGATCGGTCTGCTCGGTTTGCAATGGTCGATCGAATTTCTCAGACAGTCGATCCGTTCGGCATGGCTTGCGTGCCACGTGATCGATCGGCTTGAAGTTTCGGACTCGATCGGTCGTCTAGTACCTCCTCTATGCAATGCAGGTGCTCCTGATGATGAGGGATGCATGAAAGGTGAAGGAGTGGACTCTACAGTGCCATGACCATGATCGTGGATAGCGATGGAGATACGAGCATGCTGTCGGACGGCGTGGAGGCTTGAAGCACAAATATCCTGGATGAGCTGTCCGGATATGGCTAACGAGTCTGGACGAGCCAAATGATGAATCTTCGTCAGACTGTCACTTTGACACAAATAACACGCTCAGTTGTAGGCAATTAAATATGTGTTAGTCATAGAAATTACAGATAAATATGAAACCTTACCAGATAGTCAATCATCGCTCGACCACGAAAATGAATCGATGTGTAATGCGACGATACCACTCCATGTAGTCATCATAATAGTCCATCATACCATCGACCGTTGGACCGTCTACAATATAATCCTACCGACTCTGTCAGATTGCAATGCACTGCTGATGAATTCTTCTTCAGTCATGATCGGTGCGCTCTCGAAGGTCGATATGATGAAGTCTAGAATCTGTATCACAAACCTCTAAAATAGTCTATCGTAATCCGAACTGACGCATCACTCTATCCGAATAGTGCCACTTGATGATAAAAAGCATAAAAATGTCACCCGATACCGTCATATATGCTGTCCACTAAAATAATAATCTGATAGACCAGCTAGTACCAGAGGAGTATATGGCTGCCATACTATCTTTTCATGCACAGAATTAAGTATAAGCAGTATGAACATAGTCGTTCTAAGAGATTATCTAAATAATGTAAATCAGTTATGTTTATACCTGGTCAAATTCGAGACGATCAAGATGAAGCCGATAACTCAGTAAAATATGGGTAGAAACCTCCATCACCTCAAAAGTATCTCTCCACCTGCATGTGGACCGCGTGGCCAATGAATTCGTGGGTTCAACCCACAAATTTTTCTCATGGGCCGTAAATTTGTGGGTTAAACCCATGAATTTATCTGACGCGGCCCACCAACAGTAGTTTCGTAAATACTTTTTCAACCGTCGTATTTTCAAAATTTTTATTAAAATGTATTATTTCAAAAAAAATCCTAAAAGAAAATGCAACGCAAAAGAAGCTGAAACATATAAAGGTAACTAAACCTTTTCTAAATCGATTCCCACTGAGGTATATATGCAGATTCTTGTAAGGGCTACTGCTTTGCTGTACACCTGTAAAAGCTTCTTAATAGCTAGGAGGATATTTATGGGAGTTATTGAGATCACTTTGTTGGAGGATAGCTATTGATTATATCTTTGGAGTATCCTTCTCTAGTTGGTGGAAGTATTATGCAGGGTTGTTGGTTCTTTCTGCTCTCTCTTTTCTTAATGTTATGGCAGCCGTCTCCTGCCGTATGGAAGATATTGTATATCGTTCTTCTCTACGATACATTCTTCTATGGAGACAACTATGGTCTTTGTGCTGCGTTTCTGTCTGTTGCGTGCCAAGCTATCACTGCGATCATCGAAGACATGATATACAGATTAGAGGAGTTTATAATGGGGATTTGGATCTCTATTTGTTTACTTCTCCGTATACCTTTGCTGATTACCACTGCCATATAAAGTATAAACATGGTAACTTTCCTATTTGGAAGACTTTATCATAGTTATATTGTAGGAGATGATGTTTCTGAGTATATATGCCGATCATATGTTGGACTATGATTCTGTGTTATGCTTTGGAACAATGGAGATTATGTTCTCCCAAATCAATTCTTCTCTTCATTATATAACTACTGCATTGCGCATACATATCCAATCTTTACAGAGTTCATGGTTGATACTTGGTCAGAGTTTTATGGTGTCTCACTAGTTCATTTCTCATCAAATGATCAATATGAAGCAATACTAGGTTCCTTTCAAGTTTTTTGTCTGTTTTCGGTCTGCATCGAGCTATCTCATCGTGGCTTCCCCCTAAATGGTGTGGTTGGATTCATAACATTCTCTTCTCTTCTAAGGCTGCAGTGTGTACCAATGGTGATCATGATGAGTGGATATCTTGCAAAAGAGAGATTTGACAGAGTAATCCTCTGTCACCTTACCTTTCTCTTTGGTTGTGGACCCTCTTTCTAAGCTCTTATTAAATGCCAAGTTGGCTAAAATATTTTATGGCATTGACGGAAGTGAAATACTTCAATATGCTGATGATACTTCGATCTTTGCTCACGATGATAAAATATTGTTTCCTACCTTAAAGTTTATCCTCTACTCCTTTGAGCTCCTTTTTGGTCTCTCCATTAATTATTCTAAAAGCTTGGTGGCGCCTATTGGTCTTGATAGATCATAGGGGATGGTCTTTGCTTCTTGGCTGAACTATAAAACTTCATCTTTACCTTTTAAGTATCTTGGGCTCCCTCTTAAAGTGGGCAAACTTAGGAAGTCAGATTGGCTTCCCCTTATTCACACTATTGAAGCTCAGCTGACCTCTTGGAAGGGAAATGTCTTATCCTTTGGTGGTAGATTAACATTGGTCAATTCTGTCCTTTCTTCGATCCCTGCTTATTTTCTCTCTCTATTTAAACTACCTACCTAGGTATGTAATCGAATAGACAAGATTAGAAGGTGCTTCCTTTGGGCTGGTTCTTATACAGCCTCTAGCTATCTTTGTAAAGTTAATTAGAAGAAAGTATGTCTTCCGAAAAATGAGGAGGGCTTTGGTGTCAAAAATCTCAAAATCTTTAATGCCTCTCTACTTGCTAAGTGAGGCTGACGATTTTTATCTTCTGATGAGGGTATTTGGAGAAAGTCTCTTAATGGCTTTTACTTTAAGAAGTTTAAGCTCTCTCCTTGCTAGAAATCAGATAAATTATGCTCTAGACTGTGGAAGGATATTGTTTCCTCTTTTCTTCCATTCTGGAACAGATGTGGATATTGTGTGGGAAATGAGGAATCAACCTCATTTTGGCTGGATCCCTGACTTGAAAATACTCCTCTCAAATAGTTGTTTTCCGATCTTTATAAAGCTTGCAGATCTAAACTCTCAAATATTAAAAGTTTCTTTAACCAGGATCATGGGACTTGGAGAATTCTTTTTTTCAATCTTTCATCTGAATTGGTAGCCCAGAAGGAATCTCTTTTATATTTGCTTCAAGATCATGCTCTTACTTCTGAGTCGGATAAGCTCTTTTGACTTGCAAATTCTAAAGGCACATCTTCTGTTTCTTCAATATATTCTTTCCAAATTAGCAAAGGTGTTAAGTGATATCTTGCTAAAGTTGTTTGAAAATCACATACTCCTTCTAAGATCAAAAGCTTTCTTTAGCTCACTCTATTAAACAAACTCAATACTAGAGTAGTCTTATATGTAAAACTAGGTATTTACTTGAAAAAATATGGTTTATGTAATGGGGCTCCTGAAACTAGGGATCATATGTTTCTCTTTTGCCCTTTTGCTATCTCTATTCAGGACGTCATCTGCTCTAAGCTCTCGATTTGTCTTCTGTCCTATAATCTGCCTGATCTTTTCTCTATTTGGGTTAAGAGATGCTTTCATGGTTCATCTTGTTCTACCATTACATGCCTGATGGCTGCTGTCTGCTGGTCTATTTGGACTCATCGAAATGCTCATATTTTCTTCAGAAATTTGAATCTCCTTAGGGTGTTATTGCCAAAGCTATTACTCTAACTACAGAATGGTCCATCCTTGCTTCCTTCAAGGAGCTGGCTGGCTTCTCTCGGATTTAGGCTGATATTGGTACCTTATATAATGACTAATTATGTCTTTCTGATTCTCTTTGATGGTGGAGACAATAATGAAACATCTGGATTGATCGCTTGTGATTACTTATTTGATTCAAGTTTTCGGAGTCCTCACTACTGATTTTATTTAACTGTTGTTAGGTTATTTTGTTATTTGATTGTTTGCTATTGTTTGAGGATGGATCGGGTTGGTTTATTTTTTAGCTGTTTGGTATTTTTTTGGTTTGCTACTGGTGGAGACAATGATGAAGTTTGCATTCTTTCTGAATCTTCCCTACTTCTGTCCTTGATTTTCCGATGCACCTTATGGCAATCTTCTTTGACGCTATGCATCGGTTTTGATAGAGATGATGATGAAGAATTTTCCTCCTACGAGGCTTTTTCTATAATAGCTCTGTTATTTCAGAGTCTCTCTACTTCTCCTCGGTATTTGGATCCTCTTCTGAAACTCTTAGGTGCATCTTCTGAGTCTCTTGGGAGTTGTCAAATTACCTCTTGCAAGGCATTTACAGAAGTACTCCTGATGATATATGTGGATGGTTTCGCCTTCTTCCCTCTGATTTTTTTATTCCTTTCTTTATCTTTTGATACAGAGGACTTTGTTAATTGAAAAAAAATTAATTATAATTGTGACTTTTTTTAGTAATCTTTATTTGTATAGTTTTTTTATTATTTGAATAAAATTTGGTGGCTCTGTGTTCGTGCAAAGAGTTCTTCTATTTCATTAAAAAACTAATATAT
>KE505503.1:232288-248223 GCA_000441515.1 Elaeis oleifera
TATATATATATATATATATATATATATATATTGCTTTTTCACACTACGGGGATAATTCCCCCTATCCAATTTTCTTCAACAGAAGCAATGGTTCGTACTCGTGTTGTGTGGGTCTACGGTTCCACGAAAAATATATATTCTACTTCGGAGCGTGCCGACCAAAGGCTACGTATTTTGCACACGCAGAACCCAAATGCTACAGCAACGGATGAATCGGTCATCGGTACTAATTTGACATATCAGAAATTCAGAGCCCATATCTCTTTTTTAAGAACACCTCGTGGCTGTCGCTAAAAAGTACCTCAGAAGTACGAGTAGATCACAGCTTATTAAAAAATTCTCCTCTCACATTTATTTTTTTTATTTTTTAAATTTTTTAAAAAATATTCATAAGAAATTATATCACAGCTATAATTTTTGTCTCTTGGGAGACCTCCGACAGAATTGCAAACAAGAAATATCGATATTCATCACTCGAATATTGTGGTTTTAGGATAGAAATGCACTGCGACAAAAGAGAATGGAACGAGAACCGCGTAAGAAAAGCCCTCATGGTGGATATAATGGAACCGTGGATCATAGACAATCGATCATGGTCTCTGCCAAAAGTGCCAGTAGGTGATGGCCAACAAGCAATGCCTAGGACCCCTGCACCCACAAGTATCACCGCAAAGGCAGCTGTTTACTTAAAGCAACAGCTCCGCAGCTCCAACTTCTGCAGGCTTAAGCCTCTTGCAAATCATAGATAGAAGTCCAACATCCAATTGCCCAACATTATCCAATAGCATCCAGCGGATACTACTACTGCACTCAAAACGAACCAAGACCCACATCTGAAAGACCTCCAGATCTCAAATCAAAAGCAAGCCTTCTAAGTTAAATGCAACCTCTCAAAAGAGCAAAAACCCCATTATCCAGGGGTTACTCTGTTATTCTTTCTTCTCTGTCAAGCAACACAAGCCGAAAATCACAGTGGTTTTGCTGCAAGTGCCAAGAGATTTTTTTTTTTTTCTGATGATGATAAAGGAGGCACATGCCACCAGAATTTATTGATAAGAAAGATTTACATAACAAAGTAAAAGAAAGGAGGTACAAACAGGGATTAGAACGTTTGTGGAGGGGTTATAAAGAGAATTCAGAAATGCATTTGAGACATCAGAAACATATATAGGCAGGTATTCCAGTTCAGGGCGAATCTGAGCTCGAGTTGACCGCTGCATCTGCGAAATCCTACCCTGTTCATCCTCCAATCCTTGTTCATCATCCCCTCTCTCAGCTCTGAGCTTTCGTAGTTTCTTAAGTGTCTCAGCAACAACTACTAATCTTCTGAGTCCAATTTACAGCATTAAAAAGAATGTTGATAAGATGACGCTAAAAGCTACTAGAGCACGGATCCCAGTTATTTGCATTTCATTTCATCCCCATATAAATGGGAACCAAGCAGCGTATTATTCATTAGGGACATATCCTTTGCGCTTCTTGAATCTTGACAGTGTTTTGCGTGCATGATTTGGGAACACACCATGTAAATGTTGCAACATGTTAAATAGGTGCAATGCATTACCATTCAAACATCCTTGTGTTTGTTTACCAAAAGAAAAAAAAACATCCTTGTGTTTCAAAGTACACCAGCTAGCCACGACTTTTCATGAAACGAATAACTGTTAATTCTTTTTTAAATAAAAGGTATTTTTTTGGCTTAATGGTGATCATAAAAGGGAGTTCTTCTAAAAATAATGAAAGACTTGTTTGTTTCAAAAGTTAATTTCATATTTTATAACCTACTAAGTTTCGTGAAACCAATTTGTGCAAAATACTTACAGGTATTTTTATAGAACAAGTTTTTCAGGAATGTTCACTACTTAACAACCAAATGACTGTATAGCATGACTAAAGCTTTACCTTCCCCTATAACAGGTCATGGAGGTTATTATTTGATAAATATGTTCCACTCAACCCTGATCAAATTGCCATGCAAGACATAGCTGACAGGAGTCATCTGAAACGGCGATTCTTGTTTGGCAAGCCAGTGTGCATTACAAACATGAAATGGTACAGCAATTCAGATTTCTTGAAATTTCTAAGTTCATTCACAGTATTACTTGCTATCGGAGTTCCACATTCGCTATGTAAGAATTTTTTTACTTTTATTTCATTTCGTTTCGAAAGCATTCATGTATACAGGTGAGATCGATTGGAAGAATTGCTTACAAGGCTTGACATTACATGATACGGTGTAAAGCATAATTTTGGAAGCTCTGGAGTCCACCATTCTCAGCTCCCCTTTCAATAAAGATAAATAAACATTTTATTTTTTATCTCGATTTTAAATTCCTTCAGCATCTCTAATTTTTGTAATGTCGGCCTTGTATCTTTCAATTTATTGCAATATCCACTGCCAACATCCTAATTTGGGACAAAACTCACCGCCAATGCCTATGTAGTGAAATTTTTTGAAAATAGATAAGTGATGTAGATTTTTTGGATTATCTTAAAATATGATTGAATGAATTCAAAAGAGTCAATCTCTAAAATATCATAATTCTAGTCTTAACATGATTCTCTGTCCTAATCTTTTCGTTAAGGTGGCCATACAATTTATTGGCAACCCTATGGCCATCGCTACCACTACCCCTATCCCTTTTGCCGCCGCTGCCGACATCCTTCTCCCTTCTCTTCTTCCTCTTATTTCCTCCTCCTCTCTTTCTCGTCCTCTCTCTCTCTTCTTCCTCTCTTTCCATTTTTAGACCTCATAAACGGACGGCTCTAATGTATTTAATAAGCAACATTGATGGTAGATTAAATATTTCTACAAAATAATTTATATGCGAGCACAAAAATTTATTTTAAGATGAAGCATTTCCTCTATTTTCTTCTTCTCTTCTTTTCATCCCACCCAGAACCCTAGCAATGACATGGAGGCAAACGCATCAAGGCTGTCCATCAATCTACCAAGGCTTGCCAGATGAAATGCTCAATGTTGATAAACATTAAAGCTCTCTCTCTCTCCATTTTTTTCTATAAATTTCATCTAATAAAAAGTTGCGATGAGTGGATGGATCCCTGGGAATAAGCCTTAGCCGATGAAAGGGGAATGTGAGCGCTCTCTCTCTCTCTCAATAAACTCTCATGTAGATCTCAAAATAAATGTTTGAAATTTTTTTATTCAATTTAATTTTATGGTTATCATTTTGGATAAAAGTTTTGCATTTTGCCCATGAAGTCTTGCTCAAGATCACCTCATAATCTTTTCTTCACCAAGTTCTCTACTAAAGTGAATATGAATCTATATTAAAGTATTTACTAAGGAGAAGGAAGAGGACTAAGAGAAGGAGAGTGAGAAGAAGAGGAGACCCTCTTTTCCCTTAGGGCTGGAAGTGGGCTCGGGCCGGACCAGCTTCGGGCCGGACTTTGGGCTTGATCCAAAACCAGTCAGGCCGAACTCGGGCCCAAAAATAGGCTTGTTTTGCTTTCGAACCGGATTCGAGCATACCTTTGGCCTGGCACCCGAAACTCGGTCCAAAGTTCGGCCCGGACCCCCACACTACTTCGAGCAACCAGGGAGAATTGGCGGCGGCGGCAGCGGGGAGGAGGGGATGATGTAAGGGGGGGCGATGAGGCGGCCGCAATCGAAGGAGGAGAAGGAAAGAACGAAGCTTAGGGAGCGGCACCGACGGGTGATCACTGCGAGGATCCTATCCGGGCTCCAACGGCACGGGAACTACAACCTCCGGGCATGGATGGACATCAACGAGGTCATCGTGGTGCTCCCGATGACACCACCTTCTCCTCCCGCTCCTCCGCCTCCTCTTCTCCCTAGGTTTCTATCTCTCTTCCTCCTCTTTAGTCTATCCATCTCGTCTCCCTCACCTCCATCACCTACAGCTCCCTCAAAACCCCAAACGACCCCGATCCCCAGCTCGCCGCCGCTTCTACCTCATCCACTGCCGTCATCAACGCCTGGGACCTCATAGACGACCTTGACAACCTCCCCTCCCTCACCTCTGCCTCCAAGAAGCTCTACCTCCTCCCCCGATCCCTCATGCACCACCACTATCGCCCGATCAAGGCCAAGGATGAGCATCCTGCCATTAAACCCCTTTGGAAGCACCTCGCCGATGAGCCCAAGCACCCCAAGGTCGTCCTATTCTCGGCATCCCTCCACGGCACCATTCGCGCCATCCTCCGTGGCTTCTGCATCGCCGTCGACGAGCGGGATATGTCCATGGACATCGGGGTAGAGGGGTCCTCCGTGGCTTCTGCATCGCCGTCGACGAGCGGGATATGTCCATGGACATCGGGGGAGGGGATTGAGACGGAAAAGCCACGGGTGAAAGAGCTATGAATGAGCGGAGGAGATGCAAGCGGTGCCGAACGCGGTGGTTGGGCATGAAGAGGCTGAAGCCCGATTGGATGCGGGTCAGTCCTATTAGGCTCAGGCCGTTCTCGAGCCCGGGCTCGGACCGGGTTCGGATCTGTATTTTAAAAAAAATCAGGTCTAAACCTGGTCCGAAGCCCGAAAATTATTTGGGCCAGGCTCAGACTGGGGTAAGGCCCAATCTGGCCCGGCCTAGTTCCAATCCTATCTCCATCAATATTCTTGAAAATGACAGAGAAGAGAAGGGCGAGAGAGAAGAAGGGAAGAGAGGGCGAAGAAAAAGAGATGAAGATAGTGGTGATGGTGGTTGCAGGGTTGTTGGAGTTATATGGCCATCTTGAAGAGGAGGATGAGGGTAAAAATGAAAATAAGATTAAGATTTAAATATTTTAATTATTTAATTTTATCTTATTTTAAAATAATTTAATAAATCGATGTCAATTATCTAATTTTGAGAAATTTGCCGCATAGATACTGATTTGTCCCAAATTGAAAGATCGATAGTGGATATTATAATAAATTAAAAATATAAGATGGATATTACATCAATCAGAGATATAAAGAATATTTGTAAATTATGATAAAAATGAGGATATTATTTATTTTTATTTAAATAAATAATAATAGATGGTAGTTGAGGGAGAAAAAGTTTTTCAGACGAGATTATTTATTTATTTTAAGTAAACTAATCCAACTTTGAGGTTTCTTTTGCAAAAGCCTGTCCCTTGCCCGATAGATCCGCAGATCCGAAGCGCCCCGCGGGCGCGCTCTGGTGGCTCGATTAGCTCGTGCGGTATCCAACGGACGGATAGGCGACAAAATCCGGTTCCTTGGCGTGAGGAGCCACAGGGACCATAGAATCATTACACTGTCCCTTAACCGTCTGATGTCATGGTTGCTTGCAGTACCCCAATCAAACGGCCCTAACATCAATTCTCCTCCCAGCCTCCCTTCCCACCCTCTTCCCGTTATCATCCGCTGCAACCTGCTCCTGTGTTCCCCTCTCTCTCGTTCATGGTTCTAGGGTTTCCAACGAACAACAAATACCTAAATTTTCCCTCAACCAAATCATGCCTGCATCCATCGAATTCCTTCAATCCATCACTCCTCGCAACTTCCACCCCAATCCGAACTCTTTTTCCAAGGAATCCACCAGGAGATCGATCCTCTTTCCTTATCGATCGAGAGAATACTCCATAGAACCAGCTCGCTTCTCCAAGAACCCATCTGCTTCCTTCTCATCCATCCACGCGAGGCACAAAGGCAGGGTCTTTGTAGAGGGATTCGATGCCTGGGGAGTTCTCCTGAGGAGTCGGAGATGGGCGGAGGCCACAAGAATCCGAGCCAACAGCTCCTGCGAGCGGGACAGCGACTCCAAGGCCGGTGCCTCCCCCGAGAAGAAGAACACAGAGAGCAGCCCGCCCACAAATAACAAAGGCATCAACA
The DNA here is from genome assembly GCA_000441515.1 of Elaeis oleifera. Taxonomy (NCBI): domain Eukaryota; kingdom Viridiplantae; phylum Streptophyta; class Magnoliopsida; order Arecales; family Arecaceae; genus Elaeis; species Elaeis oleifera. The sequence goes on from KE505503.1 coordinate 238,113, forward strand.
AGCCCTCCAGTCCTCCTCCTCCTCCTTCTTCTTCTTCGTCATCGTCGTCGTCGTCACCGCGTCGGGAGAAGAAGTGGAAGGGTGGGTGGTGGAAGGGTGGGAGGTGGCAGTGGCAGCCGATAATCCAGGCCCAGGAGATCGGGGTGCTCCTGCTGCAGCTGGGAATTGTGATGTTCGCCATGCGACTGCTCCGGCCGGGGTTCCGCTGCCGGGTTCGGAGCCGAGGACCCCGACAACCTACATCAGCGTGCCGTTCAGCGACTTCTTGAGCAAGATCAACAAGGATCAGGTGCAGAAGGTGGAGGTTGATGGGGTTCATATCATGTTAGGCTGAGGTTGGACGCGGAAAGTGCGGAGGCGGAGACAGGTAGGGGGAGTCGGTCGGAGGAGGCCGAGGCTTTGATCAGAGGCGTGCCCCCCACAAAAGAATCGTGTACACCACTACCCGTCCGGGTGATATAAAGACTCCCTATGAGAAGATGCTGGAGAACCAGGTAGAATTTGGCTCGCCGGACAAGCGTTCTGGCGGTTTCTGGAATTCTGCTCTGGTGAGCCCCATGACCTCTATAGTCTCTGTATGACACATGTAAAACAATATTATGGCAGAGTACATAAATTCAAAATTTCAAAGATTGGTCTCTAAATGAGTCCATGAACGACTGTCTTTTTGCTAAAGCAATAAGTAAATGTATGTTTGCGAGCTTTGTGTATACTTGTCCATACTGTGTTTGCGAGTAGCTTTTCCACTTAAACTTACCAACTAGCTGCGGCATGTTCCTCTCCTATTCAGGATATGCAGCTTAGGCATTAAAGTTTCCAATTTGATGAGATCTTTCACTAAACCTTTTTAGGTGTTCTCAGTAGTCAATGCAGTTTTACCCTATGCTAATCATTAACAATCTAACAATCTACTCCTAAAAGATGCCATCTCTTTACCTTTCCACAGATTTGCTCTGGTCCAAGAAAGATTATGTAATGGATTCCAGATTATAGTAGAGCACAATCATAAAAGTGCTTCCAGTCTAATATTATTTCTTATTTAATACGTCGGAAATACAGAATTCCGGTCTTGCCAAACAAAACTTTCTCGGTATAGTCCACATAAACATTATTTGTACAGAATGTGCAATGTTTAACTCTTGGTTAATGGACCAAAAGTGATACTGGAGTGATAAGAAGACCTCGATGAAAGTACTGAAATGACAATCATCATATGGACACTTCATCACACTGGAGGGTATCATCTATTTTGTGAAGTGTGAACATGCTTTGAAATCTGAAACATGGGATTAATCACAAATTGCTGGTGTGATGCTTTTGATAAGTATTCTGGCAGATGCTTAACTCACTAACATGGTTGCTTGTACTGGAAGTCATGTTTCATCCCGAACTATAACTCTTGTTTATCCTTTTGCAGATAGCTCTTTTCTATATAGCTTTACTTGCTGCAGTGCTGCAGCGCTTCCCGATAAGTTTTTCCCAGGTCTGGAAGAACTTACAACCTTGTGCATTCATTATTTCTTGATATCAATTCTGCAAATGCAGTCTCTCTTCAATTCTATGTTTTGCTTTTCCAGCATGCAGCGGGGCAGTTGAGGAACCGTAAATCTGCTGGTTCTGGTGGAGTGAAAGCATCTGAACATGCTGATATAGTCACTTTTGCAGATGTAGCTGGTGTAGATGAGGCAAAAGAAGAGCTGGAAGAAATTGTGGTGTGCTAAAATCATTCTAGTTTCTTCACTTTCGGTTATTAATGTTTAGATAAAGAAGGAGAATCAAAGCAGCTAAGTATTCATTTCTAATGCCCAGGAATTCCTTAGAAATCCAGACAGATATATACGTCTTGGTGCTCGTCCTCCTCGAGGGTTTTGTTGGTGAGTTTGACATCCAGGGACAGAATGTTACTTTTCGCTGCATAAATTTCATTATTGGAAAGTGTTCTTAGATAATTTATTTTACAGGTGGGTCTTCCTGGAACAGGTAAGACACTTTTAGCAAAAGCTGTAGCTGGAGAAGCAGAAGTTCCCTTTATAAGTTGTTCTGCAAGTGAATTTGTCGAATTGTATGTGGGTATGGGAGCCTCCCGTGTTCGGGATCTATTTGCAAGGGCAAAGAAGGAGGCACCATCCATCATTTTTATTGATGAGGTGGAAACCTAAGTACTGACGCGTACTACTTGGTGCCAAGCCACCGACACTTAATATTATGATGTAATGTTAACTTTTGTCCTCTCTTTCTTCCTCATGCAGATAGATGCTGTGGCAAAAAGCCGTGATGGTCGATTTCGCATTGTCAGCAATGATGAGCGTGAGCAGACACTCAATCAGTTGCTTACAGTAAGATGACATAAAAAATCTAGTTTCTGGTTGCAGATCCCTTGGCAAAATGCCGTTTACCTAATATATCAAAAACAATATCTCTACGTTCGTTCATCAGGAGATGGATGGATTTGATAGCAGCTCTGCTGTCATTGTCCTTGGAGCAACAAATCGTGCGGATGTCCTGGACCCTGCACTTCGTCGTCCTGGAAGATTTGATCGTGTGGTGATGGTTGGTATTAGCTTTCACAATATCACATGGTGGACATGTCTATATGTAATGCTTCAACGATGACATGGGAGTATCTTTTCCTTTTGCATCATAGGTGGAAACTCCTGATAGGTTTGGAAGAGAAGCCATTTTAAAGGTTCATGTAAACAAGAAGGAACTTCCTTTAGGAGATGATGTAGATCTTAGCGAAATTGCATCAATGACAACTGGTTTTACTGGGTAAGGCATCCTAGTGCTTCTCGCCTTTCCTCATCTTTCTATAAATAAAGGCTTGACTCATTCACTTTGTTGATCCTTGTGCAGAGCAGATCTAGCAAATTTGGTAAATGAAGCTGCTTTATTAGCTGGTAGAACAAGCAAAGTTGTTGTGGAAAAGATTGACTTTATCCTGGCAGTTGAACGTTCGATAGCTGTAAGTATGTCTGTCTTTAAGTTATTTAAAGTTATGTCTAATTTCGTAGCCCTTGTTCCTCACCTCCATGTTACTTTTCGAGCTATCCCAATATATGATGCACAGCTATATGGATTCACCAACACAACCAAATATGGCTGATCAGAAGGCTTATACCTACACTACAAAGCTGGAAAGCTATATTGCTTGATCTTTTATACTTTCATGGTTAATTTTCCACTGCGATCCATCTGGAGCGCTTGGTCGTTCTGTCGCACAAGATGCATATGCAGCTTATTCTGTCTTGTAGACATCCATTTGCATTCTACCACATGCTTGCAGCCTGCATCTTTCAATTTCCATAACATTCCAGACCATACATCATGAGTCGTATGACACACCTTTTCAGAAGCATCACTGCCCTTTTAAGAATTGTATTATCTGATGCTGGTCTATCTTTAGGATAAAAATAAGCCTGTTTCTTAGGCTACCATTTTAATTTGGGGCCTCTGTTTTGTATGTAGTTACCTGTCTTAAACTTTGTTATATTCTACTGATTTAACTTCCATTCTTCAAACTTTACCTCCATGACTCAAAAAATAACATATTGTAAGGCCACCCAATTGTATCAGCAACTATAGTCAACAATTATCTGGAACATTTTAGAAAAGGTAACACTGAGCTGATGAGCATTGGGCAGTGTCACACCTGTGGACCACCAACTGTTCTGTACTCAACCTGCTATTTCCTAGTGCATGTTGAATGACCCATCTTGCTTTCAGGAAGACGATCTTTGGTATGAGCCTGCACGAGTAGATGCTGCACCCTTTTTGGAATTACTTCCTCCTACCAGTCTTTAGTTTCTAGATGTAACTTCTGCGTCCACCTTCCTTATCTCTCTTGCTACTTCATCATATGTCTTATCCAAGTTGATGAATCCACTTGGTTTCCTCATCAAATTTTTAGATAACCTTGATGATTAACCTTCTTTTACAATTCAAGACTTGGATATAACAAGCATGGACTGTTGTCACTAACTGTAATTATGGTGCCATCTCATAATCGCATAGATTCATAGTGGTACAATGTTGTTTGTCCTTCCTTTATACAACATCAAGTCCTTGGAGGGAGTGCAAGCTGATTATTTGCTGGTAAATAGGGGTTTCATACAAACCAAGCAGATTGAGCTTGACTCAGGCTCAGCTTGAGAAAGGCTTGAATCAAGCTTCCTTTGATGCTAAACAAACCAAGCATGAACCAGAAAGGTGGGCTTGGAATTGATTTCAAGCCAAGCTAAAAAATGATCTAGACCTATCAAGCTCGGCTTGATAAGGCTTGAATATATTTAAGTTATATATAATAATATTTCAATAGATTATCATGTTGAAGTTTTAATTCGTGCCTTTGTTTAAGTTGTTTGAATCAACAAATTTAATTCAGACCTGAATTAAACTTTGAACCAAAACTTGAAGATTCAAGCTTCCGTTTAAGCTTAAGCCTTTATCCTCGAGTTGATTTCAGCTTGATTTAGGTAAATCAAGCTGATCAAGTTGGGTCTTGTTTGGCTTTATTTGAAATTAAGCCCAAATTGAGCTTGAAATAATGATAAACAAATCAAGCTTGATCTTGGAATTCAAGCTTGAAATTAATTTCAAACAAGCTTGATCAAACAAAAGCTCAATCAAGTGTGGCTCGGTTACATCCCTACTGGTAAATATATCTTCTCCATCATTTGATACATTTTTCTTCATGAGAGATATATATGAGATTAATTGCCTCTATCTTGAAGAGGTAATGTCTTGATCAATTCCTGGAAATCCACCAAACTGCCTCCCTTAAACAGCCTAAATTATTTCCACTTCTATAATTTTGTATTGTCCTGGTCCAGCTAGGTTCCTAACATGATAGAAAGGGGGTTTCCTTGAAGATGTCACAGAGAAGAGTTTCTGGCTATCCATGTGACTACATGAGGAATTTATGTTCTTCAGGATCCTGTTTTTCTGAAATCATTTCTCTGTTTCCTTTGCATCTTCTCATTGCAGTTCTTCTCCTGTGCATGCAGTTCTTCTCCTGTGCACATTAGGGCAGCTTCTTTCCCTTTCTTTATAATCCCACCAAGGTGGGACTCTCTGACCATTTCCCCCTCTTAATTAATACATGGTTGACCTACTTTGCAAGGAATATTTGGTGCTTGGTTGGTATCACTATAAATCCTAAAATTGTTTTCTTCCATAATGATGATGCTCTAAACCTAGATGAGGAATTTCTGATATTGTCATGATGAATACATCTTTATTTCTATTACCTTGTTGCAACTTTATAACACTTTTAAAACTTCAAAAAGATGCTGAATATTAGCCTTCCCAATGTATATGCAATTTTAGCATCCATTGCGTCCCTCATTGAATCTATATGCAATTTTAGCATAAAGTTTCTTATATCAGCTTATAATATTGTATGTCCCCATGATACATTATCAACTGACATGGCCCAACACATTCTGCTATGGGCTGAAAGGAATATATTCTATTGCACTAGAAACTCCACGACATGCTGTGATAGTCACAGGTACTTGAACCCTTCAATCTTCATGCTAGTTGGGTTCTTAAGAGTTTAGCAGGCATTAATATCGAGCTACTGTTGATGGTCAACTAGTAGAAAGCTGGGCTATGTATTCAATTGGACAATGATGCATGCGTACTTCATGATTGAATCAAGCAGCCTTGGATGGCATTGTTTCTAGGAAGTAGATAACTCTTATGCTAGACAGCTTGAGTATATAGCAATCCAATCATATGACATGGTCCAGTGTGAACTTTATGCATGACAAATGGTAGATATATGTTCCTTGATAACTTATGGTATTCAAAATTGAATTTGAAATGAACAGGATCTATATCTTACTTTGGGTTTCTTTTAACTAGTTATTTAATGCTCCAACTGTTTCATATCCAGAATAGGAGTTGTGTGGTGGTTGTGATGTAACATTGGACATTTCTTATGAAATGAATGACTAAGATATTTCTTTACTCAAGGAGTGCCTCCATATATTCTTTTTTGCAATATCTCTTTCATGCCCCCGATTCCATTTTTAGGTGGTGATGGAATAATTCTGTGTGACCCTTTTCCCGAGAGATCCACAGAGGAAGAAATAGTTTGAGAATTTACTTGCTGGAGCTTTATGAAGTCAATAATTATTGATTCTTGCATCAAATTTTATAGTGTGTTAGAACAAATCAAAGAACTTTAGATCTGTTTTCTTCATGCCACAAAAACATTCTATATATATTGTCCAAGTTTTGTATTTTCTTGCATTGTAATGCTTTCACAGAGATGGCATAAAGTAGAGTTTTGAATTTGAGTAGAACATGCTAAATTAGTTGTTCTGGAATAAGCTAAAAGGTATGTCCTTTTAGGGCATAGAGAAGAAACATGCAAAGCTGCAAGGAAGTGAGAAGGCTGTTGTTGCAAGACATGAAGCCGGTCATGCAGTTGTGGGCACTGCTGTTGCAAATCTGCTTCCTGGGCAACCACGTGTGGAGGTTAATACAAGAGCCATCTGTCCTAGATAAATAGTTGAAAACATGTGTAACTTCCAATTGTAGAACTAATTTTTTTGATAACTTTCTGTTATCAGAAATTAAGCATATTGCCCAGGTCAGGTGGTGCATTGGGTTTTACATATGCCCCTCCCACAACTGAGGATAGATACTTGCTTTTCATTGATGAATTGCGTGGCCGCTTGGTCACTCTTCTAGGTGGACGTGCAGCTGAAGAAGTTGTTATGCTGGGCGTGTATCAACTGGAGCACTTGATGATATAAAACGTGCTACAGACATGGCTTACAAAGCTGTAGCTGAATATGGTCTTAATCAAACCATAGGTCCAGTATCACTGGCAACATTGTCTAGTGGTGGGCTTGATGAGTCTGGAACAGCAGCTCCATGGGGAAGGGATCAGGTTCTGTCTTCATCTTCCCTTCTGTCTCTGTTTCTCACCCTGCAATTAGCAAGAACTAACCAAGGCTGGATGTGCAGGGGCATCTTGTGGATCTTGTGCAAAGAGAGGTAAAAGTGCTTCTACAATCTGCTCTTGAAGTAGCTCTTTCTGTAGTGCGTGCCAATCCCACAGTTTTGGAGGGTCTTGGAGCTCATTTGGAAGGTGAGTGATCACTCATTTATGCTTTGATTGTTGAATTAGTTTTGTTGTACTGGTACTGACTGCTTTTGGCTAAATCAAAGCACTCAAACTTCTGTTCTGGATTGGTTGTTGCTTGCCAATGCATACATTTATCATGTTGTACCCTTATGACATTTTGTTAGGGAATCATAAACATTTTCACTCATTCCGTGTATGGATTTGCATATAATGTGGCATCTTGATTTTTCATAACCAATAGGCAAAATCACACATCATTCTGCTTGGCTATCTGTTCCTTCTGAAGGCCAAGTCCCTTGTAAAAGCAAATTTCATTGGATTCACAGATTGAAAACGATACCGTGACACAGATGTTTTGTTGATGCCTGGACCAAATGCAAACTACCCGTGAAAATGTGCTACCCTCATTCTCTATATTTCTAGTTCATGCAAAGGTTATATGGCAGATATCCGATTACAGCTTAAAGTCCCTTTTTTTGTGTGCGTGTCATTGCTCTTTGGATTATAATTTCTTTCAAGTGCATGGAAACAATTTCATGTCCATGCATGTTCAGGGGCCTTTATACGACAGGTTTACATTGAAACAGATTTTGCAGTTAATATAAATTTATTCGAGAATTTGTAACTCCTTACACAGCTTCTTAGAGAGAGAAAGAAACTCAGAATGTGGAGTTCCTCTGACAAAAGATAATTTCGGTCGAAATAATTCTCTCCAAATCTTTCATGGTTATCTGCATAATTGCTCATTTAGATGCTTCCCTTTGCCATTTTTTGTATTATTGGATAATGTAACATGTCTTAATGATAGTCTTTTTATGTTACCATTTTTTTAATTTCAGTTGCTTACAGAAATTCAATTCGGAACCTTATAATTTTTTCAACTGCCTTGAAGACTAAATCGTGCTCCTTGCAATGTCATGACAAAACCAAACTATAAGGGCATTTTAGTCAGCTAAGCCATTTTACCTTAGTTATATCTTGTCCCTTCAATCTTTGATTCCCTGTGACACCCCTCACTGCCAGGTGTATGCATTACAGCATCCTTGTTATGAAGCATTAGATTGTACATAACATCTTTCATACTGATTATACACAGAAAAGAAAAGTAGAAGGAGAAGAGCTGCAGGAATGGCTAAAGCTGGTTGTAGCTCCTGCAGAATTGACGATATTTATAAGAGGAAAACACGAGAATGTTCTTCAGCTGAAGGCAAGCTCCTGAAAGGTACCGCACTATTCCCTTGCAGTGCTCTTTAGGTATGTTCTACTTTTTCGCCTGTTAATACCAAACTAGGCTCCTCTCTTATTGAACAGAAGATCTTGTGTTCAGCTGATTGCTTTCACCTGTAATCTGCATTGGGTCCAAGATGGATGGAGGTTGCTGGATTTTTGGGAAATGTTTCTTGATTAGATAACATTTTGAGTCTAGTTCTCTGGTGGCACATAGTTAATTATCTATAATCTATTTAGATCATGAAAGTCAGCATTGATCTTTTCAAGCCAGAGATCACAGATGCTGATATTCAGAGTTGGAGCTACAGAACTCTTCGCCTGCTTTGGAAAGCCGGTCATGCCGATCAAGTCTCAATTCAGCAACCATAAGCTGCTTTGTACATTATTATTGTTTTTTTTGTTCAACAATTCAATATCAATCCAGTGTATAGCTGTTCCTTTACATGTTCTGTAATGATAAATTGCTCCATTATTTTAAAGATCATGTGGATCACAGTTTTGGTATCTTGACATTGAAAAAGCTATGACATACATGGTTGAGCTTCATTTTTTATGCATGGCACTGAAGTTAACCTGAGAAAAATAATAAGCAGCCTGTGCGACAGCAAGAATACATTTACCAAGCCTTTAATGAGATAGCAGTAAGATGGCCAGAGCTTTGATTTTGAGAGGCCTTTATCTGACCTCTGGTCTTGTTCTATATGATTAAGCCGATCCGCTTTCATGGTTTTGTCATGCGAATGCATGCGGGTTTAAACCATCGCTAACTTTCTTGGCTTTGGCTGTGGACGAGTATAGGGTGGAGTCCGCCAAAATAATTGGTGGATGCTATCACGATCTAACATGTTCAAAATCTGGACATTTCTTACAAGGTGTCATTTTGCGATGAAAGTGCTTGCTTGCATCCTTGGTGTTAGTCTACTTTGTTATATTGCTACTTCCAGATACGCATCTGAAGGTGTGGTGCAATCTACTGATCGGTCTAAGCTGCTTTTGGGATGGGTTTGGAATGTCATACGACTAGTATATGAATGCTAATACGAGGGGCTGTTTGGCTATTCGTGCAGGATTAAATCGACAATTCTATGGGAATTGGGTCTCTGTTGGTCCATATAATTTGCATTTTCTAAAAGTTTGTTCAAATCTTTGCGTTGGACTGTAGGAAGAAAAAAAAGATATATGAATTTTTTCCATAAGATTTGAGCTGGATGGACTTTGGTTAATGAAGGGTCATGTTCATATAGATGGCTCAATCCATGAATTCTACACGATATTTAGCCCTATGTTGGAAATTCGGTTGATGATACAATTTAGCTCCTCTCTCTCTACTAAAGTCACCGGCAGATGGTTCTAAAAAGAAAAAAGGGTCACCGGCATATAGCTTGATACCTGGATGGAAACGCATCGTCATATTTTGAAATCATTTAGGTGAGACAAGATGCTATAACAAAATCCAGCTTCTTCAGTGCATTAAGAGTTGGGCCAAACTATTTTCAACATGTATTGGTGATCTGCGCCTTTATTCTTCTTTTTCCTTTCTTCCCCTCTCCCGCTCAAATTTCTCCCACGGCTGATGCCATATACGATGCATGGCTGTAAACTAGCTGCGAGTCTTGGATAGGCATGGCTGATAAATTTTGCTTTTAATAATGCTTTCTTATGAAATATTCAAAATATATTGCCTAATATATTTGCAGAAAAACCATCTTAGTCGAACTAAACAAACATAAATTCTCATGAAGCGAAACAAGGAGAAAACCCATGCTTATCCTTTTTTTGAAA
>KE505503.1:252617-263726 GCA_000441515.1 Elaeis oleifera
CCGGCATAGAGTCGGCTTTCGGGCGGTCGGAGTCGGTGTCGGCCAGTCGGGCCGACACGCCCAGGCCGGCCATTGCCGACGGTTGCTGTCGGCGTCGTCCATTATCAGTCGGGTGGAGTCGGTCGGTCGGTCCATCTCGAAGATGGGCCTGTGTCGGGATCCATAGAGGAGTTGGCGTCGGTCAGCATCGAAGAGCCGGTATTGATGAGTCAGTATCGGAATTCGTTGATGAGTCGGCAATATGATCAGTCGACGTCAGGATCAACCGGTATATCCCAACAGATGCAGTCTATGAAAACTCAGTGGCTATGATGGCGACGGTATATGGTATAATTTTTCTCCTTCTCATCTGGGTGACTCATGTCATTGCCACGCTGACGTGTTTCGTGGGGCAAAAATATCCCCTTTGTAGCGGGAGCGGAAGGTGACGAGGGTGTTTTCTCGAGCTAGCGGTGCAGCGAATATCCTCGTCCTCCAGAATTTGGCTCGTGACCGGCAACTTTCGAAAGGCCGGCCCCGTCCGTGTAAAAATATCTGAGCACGACGTGCGTCGGACAGCCTGCATCAGTTCGCGACCGTCCATCGTGCGATAGACGATGCTCACTGTATATCATACCGTGCGGTGCCCTGCGAGGATCCGCGCTCAAAATATCTTCGCACCGTACCCTTTCTCGTTTCCATAAACTTTCTTTTCCAAAAAGGTGGTGTTATCTGTACCCCTCACCTCCGTTATTTGTCTTCCAGGAGATAAAATAGCCAAAGAGGTAGTGCAAATAAGAAAGATGCGCGTAGAAGTATAACTATCCTGTTCTCCATAGCAGCCCTACAAGTAGCAGCCTCTGTGCTGGTTCTCGTTGCCGATCTTGGCTCGGTAGGGGATAGAAAGCAGGTACGTAGCGAAAGGGAGGCAGAAAGAAAGGGCTCCTCCTCCTCTCCGTTTCCTCCAAAGTCGAGCTGGTATTCTCTTTTCCACATGTTAATTTCTTTTTTTCTTCCTTTTCCCTTTCCTTGATGAACTGTCTCGGTCGTCTCAATTTTTTCTTTCATCGAAATTTTCTTCCTTGTAGGAACCCTAGTTATCCTTTTTTTTTATTATTCTGATTAATGAATCCTAGATGTGATTGAGATGTGAATCGATCCTTAGACAAGAGGATGTGCTGTGATATCTGTCCTTTTTTTTTCCAATGATTATATGCGGTTGTTTCGATTAGAATTTCCATTTGAAGGAGCGGATATGTGTAATATATGTACAAAATGAGTTCTTGAAGATATGAAAAGTAAAGTTAATGCAGATAAAATTATAAGTAGATATGTGCCAAATAAGGTGCTGACATGCTTGAATGCCATACTGGGAATTTGGTATTGGAAACGTAGGATGGAGATCTTCTGGTATTATAATGGAAGATTTCTTTAGAAAATAGATCACAGTCCCAGTGCTGGTGCCATGCCTGTGGGCAACCTATTTAGTAGATAGAGTATAAACGCTAGCTCCAGTTGGTGCACCGACACCTAGTCAGGAAACTATGCCTTTGCTGCCTAAAAATAGAAAAGACAAAATCGAAATTCTGCTGAGGAAGATGCAGTGTTATTTCAATCTTATCCGTTTGGTGCAAATACTATCACATTTTATACTTCATGATTGCAAGTTTATCCATTTTTATTTTACAGGGATTTTATCCAAACCTTCTTTACAATTCTTTGTCAGACTTCTGTTTTGATGAATTTGGAAATTAAAAAAAATCCAATTTCAGTGACATTATAAACATAACGGGCAAAATAATGAAGGCATTGGCAGATAGTTAGTTTTCATGTTCTGTTCATGTATTTTATAGAAAATATAGTCTATCTATCACTCACCATATTTTCTTTTTTCCCCCCATTCTAGATGGCATCTATCCAACTGTCTCCTGTGGTGACTAACAAGAGCAACCATGCACCTTTCAAGTTGCCAAATACTCGCTTTTACCTGGATTTGGATCAGCCAGGCATTCTTCAAATGTGTGGGATAAGGAAATGTACTACAATTCCATGAGATCGGTTAAAGCCTCCCTGACCTTTGATCATTCGATTGCTGAGTCTGCAAAAACCCAAAAGAAGAGGCACACTGTTGATCCTGCAGCTCCTGATTTTCTTCCATTTCCTTCTTTTGAAGAGTGCTTTCCAAAGAGTACCAAAGAATACAGGCATGTGTTGGAATTTGCTCCTTTTCATACTAATAGTCCTTTGCATTTTGAAGTATAAATATTACCTATCTGATTTTCTTAGTAGACTAGAACATGATGTTTATCCTGATTCTGTCATGTAGGGAAATTGTTCATGAACAATCTGACCATGCCCTTAAAGTTCCATTTCGACGCATCCATCTGTCTGGGGAAGACCGGTACTTTGATACATATGATACCAGTGGCCCACAGAATATAAGTCCACGTGTGGGTGAGTATACTAACTTAATGCAAATTTCACCTTCTGTAATATTATCTCATAATTGTGAAGTTCAGTCCATGAGATGGAGTTGTGCTAAAGACTCATGATGCTCTGTTTTTCCCTTTGAGCTTCATAGTTGTCTGTGGTGATGGATATATCTTTTAGCATACATTGGCTTCAATACTTAGCATGCTCTTACAATGAATCTAATCAGTTATAAAGGTGCCTCCAACTTGCAGAAATCTTTTCTTAGACATTTGGTTTGGAGTCACAAGGATTTGAGATCCTGGGACTGGTTGCTGGATTCAGGTTAATAAAGGATGGATAAGATTTTCTGAATATTGAGAATCAAATATCCTTATGAATCTGGCTTTTCACTTTCTTACATACTGATGCCTCAATATTTTATGGGTTTTTAAATATGTCTTGATTTCTGGCTGGAAACTTTTCATCTTATTCTAGAAGGATATTGTTTATCATCCTGTTGCATCAGAACTTGCTTTTGAACCTGCTTTCCTATGAGTTAAAATTAAGGGAATGTCATCGCTGCTATTGGTGAATCCTCTTCACAGAAGCTTGGCGGTGCAAAAGAAAGTGAAGGTTTATGTTGTTTGTTGCTGTGACAGGTCTTCCCAAAATAAGAACAGACTGGGTTGACAGGCGGGAAAGTTTGGGTGGACCAAGATACACCCAGATGTTCTATGCTAAACAGGGAATTGTAACGGAAGAGATGTTGTTTGTGCCGCTCGTGAGAAACTTGATCCTGAATTTGTGCGGTCAGAGGTTGCACGTGGACGTGCTATAATTCCTTCTAATAAGAAGCATCTTGAGCTTGAGCCTATGATAATTGGGAGGAACTTCTTGGTCAAAGTGAATGCAAATATTGGGAACTCAGCTGTGGCGAGCTCTATCGAGGAAGAGGTGCATAAGCTTAAATGGGCAACAATGTGGGGAGCTGACACAGTCATGGACCTCTCAACAGGTCGTCATATCCATGAGACTCGTGAATGGATCCTACGAAACTCTGCGGTGCCAGTTGGGACTGTGCCTATCTACCAAGCACTGGAGAAGGTGAATGGCGTTGCTGAAAATCTTAACTGGGAGATTTTTAGGGATACTCTGATTGAACAAGCTGAGCAGGGTGTTGACTATTTTACCATCCATGCTGGGTGCTGCTTCGCTACATTCCTCTTACAGCAAAAAGAATGACCGGCATTGTTTCACGTGGAGGATCAATTCATGCAAAATGGTGCTTGGCTTATCACAAGGAGAACTTTGCTTATGAGCACTGGGATGATATACTCGACATATGCAATCAGTATGATGTGGCATTATCTATTGGTGATGGGTTGAGGCCTGGTTCAATTTATGATGCCAATGACACTGCTCAGTTTGCAGAACTTCTGACACAAGGGGAGCTGACACGTCGAGCATGGGAAAAGGATGTGCAGGTATACACATATTTTTTCCTCTGCATTAGATATTACTATAGTATATTTGTCATTGTTTGGTGATGTGAAGAAAGTTGAGTGAAATGCTATCCTGCTATCATAGCTTTGTTAGAACATGACCACCTTTTCTATGTACCTGTTCAAAGCAATAGCTTGACTATTTGTCAAGCGTGTTTGCAAACATTGTGGTCCCATGACCCAGTTTGAGTTACCTATAATTTTTTTTTATTATTTTTTTTATAGGCTTATGCTAATCACTATAGATGTTACTTTTTTCTTGTTTAGTAACAATAGTTGCCATTTTGCATGATTATCTTGAAGACATCATGATATGTTTTAGATTTTTTATTAGAAGAAGATTCATTCTTCCAGAAGAAAATTCTTAAATATCTTGGAAGATCCAAGTTTCTCTAACTCTTTTGATCTCCCATCTCCACCTCCCTTTCTTTATATTTTAATTCACAATATGGTACGTTTCTGAAAGAATCACAGTATAGCTACTTATGTCTTACCCCCCCACCACCAAAAACAAAAAAGAAAAGAAAAAATAAATGAAACGCAAGAAACACTTTCCTTATGTTGAGTGCTTTATCTCTATCTGTTTGACATCTCCAGATCATCATTATTGATGGATGTTTTTGTGCTCATATCCTGTTGGGTTCATGTAATTGTTGTGTTAAGTAGAATATGATGCAAGGTAAAGTTTCTTTTGCTGGTTAGCTATAGTGTTCTCGGAGAATCCATTCAGATTCAAAAGAGTATCTTTCAGGTTTGAGAATAGTGTGGGTTGGGGGGGGGGGGGGGTGGCGCTAGAGCTGAAACAATAAAGTTTCAGCTTGGGGGACCATTTTGCATAAATGGACCTTTTAGAGGTAGGACTTGAATATGGATATTGGAATGTTGATCTAAAGTAGCCTCAAATCTGGAATCACAAATGGAGAAAGAGATCAAATGTTGGTTTTATTGTAAATGTAGGACAAATTTGCCAGAGGAATTATGTGCCAAGTTCCTGTTTGAACTGAAGCTCAAGGAAGAGGATATCATCCCAGTGCTCATAAACAAAAGTTCTCCTTTTGATAAGCTCAAGCAGTAACTCATTAATTCTAAGCTCCAAGAAGTTAGACTTTCACATGATACGAATTCTTGCATAACTATTTGGTGTCATGCAGGACAACTTATAACGCATAATAGTTGCAACTAAAAGAGATACATAGCAGCTTGCATGAGACCTAATTTAAGTATCAAAGTTATGACATGTCATACTGAATTGCACTTCCTCTTTGAGACTAGTTGAACATCAATTTCGTCCCTGTAATATACCCAAAAAACACACCTTTACTTGCACTTTTGATCTAGATCAGTGTCAATATCGATAAGTGATACTTTGGTTATGAAGCTCTGAGATATTTCTCTGACAACTTTATTACTAAAGTCAGTTTGTGAAGCATCTTACGACTGCAGAATTGGCTGTAACTTTTTGACTTGCATATACTACTACTATATTTATGGTCATGCAGGTAATGAATGAAGGACCTGGACATATTCCAATGCACAAAATCCCAGAAAATATGGAAAAGCAATTGGAATGGTGTAATGAGGCACCTTTTTATACACTTGGTCCTCTAACGACTGATATTGCTCCTGGATATGATCACATCACCTCAGCAATTGGTGCTGCTAACATTGGAGCCCTTGGTACTGCACTTCTCTGTTATGTAACACCTAAGGAACACCTTGGGTTGCCGAATCGTGATGATGTGAAGGCAGGTGTGATATCATACAAGATAGCTGCCCATGCAGCCGATTTAGCAAAAGGTCACCACATGCACAGGCATGGGATGATGCATTGAGCAACGCAAGATTTGAGTTTAGATGGATGGACCAGTTTGCTTTGTCTTTAGACCCTATGACTGCTATGGCTTTCCATGATGAGACCCTGCCATCAGAGGGTGCCAAGGTGGCACACTTCTGTTCTATGTGCGGGCCCAAATTTTGTTCTATGAAATAACAGAAGATGTGAGGAAGTATGCTGAGGAGCATGGATATGGGACAGTGGAGGAAGCTGTGAAACATGGAATGGATGCTATGAGTGCTGAGTTTCTGGCTGCAAGGAAAACTGTTAGCGGGGAACAACATGGTGAAGTTGGTGGAGAAATCTATGTGCCCGAGAGTTATGCTCATCAATCAAGGTCAGTAGCTTTTGCTGTGTTGATCTCATAAACAAGTTGCCTTTTCCTAGATAGGGTTCATCCTTTACTGTTGCAGGAAACATAATCTAATGTGAGGGATCAACCTTGTAAATATGATACCAGATCTCAAGTAAACATAACTAATCATGCTTTCCTGTTGATAATTGCATAAAACAACAACGCCTTGTCAGTTTCCAACCTATCATCATACAAAAATTCAAAATTTAAACGTGATATCATTTGTAAAATCTTGCTCGGATGCTCCCAGATATTAGAGTATGCATGAGAAGTTATTCTTCACTGCTTTGCTCAGTTTTCTTCCTTTGCTACAATATTGTAATTTTCTTTGAAACTTGAGATAGTAATGGATAAATTACCCCGGTACAGTACACAAGATGCTAAAGGATTATCATGTCAATTACATTGTCATACTGCTTTTTGTGAAACTTTCCAGTAACAAGGTGAATCCAACCTTGTCATTGACACGCTTTGTAGGTCAGTCACCCTACTAATGCATTCGGATTTTTCCTTGTATCAGGACTATTCCTTGCATCCAAAACAAAACAAATTGAAGTTGTTACTAATTATTTTCTTAAAGCAAAGTTTTCTTAAGCTTGAATTAAAGCTCCACCAGATTTCTTTTCATATTATTTTTACACAACTTAATTGCAGTACATGCATTCTCCTATTGTAAACCTAATCAACAAGCCTATCTCCTCTATATTGTTCATTATTCAGAGTTTGATAAAGATTTTGATTGGTTTTGAACCTCAAGTTGGTCCTATACCACTAACACTGTGTTCCCAGCAAAGGCAATTTTGGTCAAGAGAGGAGCATGTCTTGAATCCTAGAAAGCCAATTGGCAGGCAGGTAGGGTACTCTATATGTTAAGCAATTTAAGATCATGAAATCAGGGAACAGCACTCTTAGTATTTACAGACTTGGAAAGAGCGCATACGAGGAAAGACCAATGACCACATTTGATATAGGACGACAATGCTTGACATGGGAACCATGTAATATGAATATGCCAAGGAGGTTTGTATTGTAATATGAATATGATAATGTCTACAAATTCCTGTTGAGAATTCTTGAAATTGCATATTTGCATTCCAAGTGGATTTACTTGTTTTTGCATTCATAATGATTGTGATCCACTCCCCTTCTTAGGATTATTTGCATTTTAATTATAATAAAGTGGTTAATTGGTCTCCACATTCTTCTGCAATGAATATAAATTCTTTGATAGTTGTGAATGAGTAGGCTTTTCGAAAGTGATTTTGTTTTCTATTTTTGACATGAAAGTGATTTCTCTCATATTAGCTTATATTTCTTGCAGGAACAATTAAAAATATTTTCATCATGGTATGATTTGAAAGGAGCTAGAGCAGTGGGTGCTGTCTGGAGTCGTGATTGGTGAATAACAATCCTTAGATTGGGATGTGAGTAAGAACATGTGCTTAGCAGTCAAATAATTCAAACATCTCTTTTTCTTCATCATTGTGGTTATATCCAAGTCTTGCAGTAATAAAATATACATTTTATGTTCCTTATTTTCCCCTATACGTGGATGTGCTTACCGGGGCTGCCTGTATCTGCTGTAACGTGTCCTTGTGGCCAGGATGTGGGCAGGACTGGCTGAGAAAGTCCCTATGAACCTCAACAGGATGATACCTGCAGAGGGAGGGTGCAATTGTTTGTTTGTTGCTTCTGTTTTTTGGGCGATTTCTCAGGGAGTTCTCCAAGCGAGCATCTAACTTAGATGATTTCCAAGTGCACCAATCTTGCAGTCATTCGTGGCTGGGAAGTAATGAAAATTGCTTTCAATTTCCTCTAATTATTTTGCTTTTCATGGTTGGAGGGTTTGTATCTTAGTTCTGACAATGTTTGATGCGTGTTTTATAATGCCCGTTTCGGCTATCATAGAATAGCTGTTGTCAGAATTAAGCTACAATCAGTGGGTCTCCGTTCTTTCACAAGGGAGACAAAGGAAAAAGGGGAAAGTAATGGGTTTTATAGGTGTGGTCTTGTGTCTTTTTCTCTTGCCCCATCTTTCCAAAGGCTAATTATTATCAGCACCAGGGGTGCTTGCCCAGTCTGTCCAGCTGTGTTAAGTTAGGAAAGACTGGCGCAGGCTGAGATAGTCCCTTTGAACCTGACCAGGTTAATGCCTGCGTAGGGAGTGTGCTGCTTGTTTTGTTTTGCTTCTTTGCAGAAGGTGTTTTGAGGCAACATCAGCTCATGTTCATGCTGTAGCCACTCTGCTTTTCATCTCCCATTAAGGCTGTACAAAATTACACTTCCAGATGGTTGTGACTTGATTCCTATGAATAGCAGGCAAGTCAGGTTAGAATTTCGGTAGCGAGGACTGGTTCTTAAGCGCGAAATAGAGGGGTGATTAGATCCCCTTTTGGGCGAGACTCTCAAAATTATTGAGATATGGATGGATGCTGGAGACCTAACTTCTTTGGCTTTTATATTATATAAACCGCACGCTGTGTTGTGAATGATGAATGAGTTAATATAGCGCTAATTTATCCATGCCAAGTGGTGCTTTTAATCTCTGTTTTAGATGGTATTTTCTTTCTTTTTCTTTTTCGGTGGATCCTTTTGAATAACTAATCAAATCTCAGGTGTTTGTTAGTCGTTTCCAATGTTGGATATATCATTGTTATCATTTCAATCATGACTCTTATCTGTGGTTGTTGGCATGTTGAGAGAGGGAGAGAGATTCCATGTCCATGCCAAGCTGCTGTCTGACTCAATTGGTGCCGTTATTTTAAGTGCTGGGTTTGTAATATGCAATTAGATGTGATAGGTGTCTGATGGTGTCTGCAGCATAAATCTGTAAGCCGTGATAGAGGTCATGCCCCGTTCCCTGACCTCGATCCCGTTTTCATGTGGCCTATTGATTTGTTCCTCTCTCTGGTTCATGATAACCAAGAGATTTTAATGACAAGGTAAATCAGAATACACTACACGAACACCTGAGCATAGCCTGATTTATACAGTAGTTGCTTTCCAAAACATGATCGTCTGTATGGTGTTGTTCAATATTGCTCCATCGAAATTTGAAGTGTCACCACAAGGGCCTACCGAATCATGCGATGTTGGTAAGTTCTTGTAAGCTGAGCATAAATTAATGAATCTAGCGACTGATGTTTAGGTGGTCTAAAAAGCCAAGCAAAAGTCCTTGGACAGATGAATGGAATAGCTACCAGAAAGACTCTAGTAATCTACTCATCAACAATGGTCTTTGTGAAGTTACACCGCTGTATATGTTTGCTGGGTGGCCTGGTTGATCGTTTGTTCTCGTGATTGTTGATCTTAAATCCCCACCGAGCAATGTTTGGAGGCAAAGATGGAAATTTGGTAACTTACGTGTGTGTGTGTGTTCGGTATCCTTTCTCCTCCAAACGCTCCGGGTCTTTCTAACCTTCCATTCTCGTCCCTCCTTATAAGGCAAAAAGTACAACTTAAATAAAAATTGTCGATCAACGCCGTTGCCGGGGATCGAACCCGGGTCACCCGCGTGACAGGCGGGAATACTCACCACTATACTACAACGACGTGGCGAAACTTAGATAATCGAGACCTCTGAAATCTTCCGTATCCATGGAACATCAAACTCATTAAGAACATTCTTCCTCGGCAGAAGCTACCTGAACCAGTAGCATACATCGATGCGCTTCTTTGTTGCATATACGGTGGTACCTCTTGGTGTACGATAGGATTACATCCAGAGATTCTAGACGCATGCACCAACTGTTTTCTCTACCGTATAGCTTGCTTTACCCGTACTGAATTTGCCATGTAGCCATTCTCTGATCAGAGACGTTTGTGAAACATGGGTTTCCAATTCATTAATCGCATGGAATGATTAAGCAAATAACTTGGGAAGATCTCCTATCTAAGTTCGTCAATGAACCTGAAATTTATGTTTTCAACATACATATTTTCTTAATAACCAGTTTCGCTTCCCGTTTCAGTGCCTACCTTTGCTAAACCCGTACCGACAGATTGCAGATCTTAGAGTGTGCTTGCTCAGCCCAATGCATTATGATTTCCTAATTTGTGAACGCAGCGAATATCAGCAACTGGCACCTGTTACAAGAAAACATATCCAATATTGTGCGAGCCTAGCTTTCAATTTTTTAAGCCAGAGGACATGAAATTCCTTAGGTTCCAATGGAATGAAGCAAGCAAAGTGGAATGAACTCAACAAAATGAGAATGGAAGGAAGAAGGGCTAAATTCGGGGGAAATCTATCAATGTTTTCTCAAACTCCTTGATTTCTAGCAAAATAAGGAATATAAACAAAAAAAACACGTTTAGTAATGAGGGCGACTGGTCAGGAGCTGGGGGATGATGCCTGGTCCAGCGCCTCGAAAGCCATTATTCAGAGCATCTGGCGACATCTTTCCCGGTCTTTCCACGCGACGCGACTGAGAGAGAGAGAGAGAGAGATGTGGAGGGACGGGAAGGAGAACAGAACATAATAATGATTTATATAAATTATTTAAAGTACTTTGTGTATCGCACTGCGCTTTTGTAATCATAGTTTTACTAATTTTTGTACTTTTTCTACAGAGAATATGATGGCCAGGCAAATCTAGTCCCAGAGAAATGTCCTCTAGAAAAGCATTCCGTGCTAAATTTTGCTCTAACCTCGACTTCCTTTCTTCTTCTATTTTACATCCCATAGGTTCTCTCTTTTTGTTAGCAAATGCATTTGGGGTCTAAAAATTGATTAATAGTCTTATAAAAATAAGTTTATCTCTCTAAATTTACTTTACAAGAACATTTATTTTATTATCTCATTTTTTAAAGCAAGCATAAGCACCATCACAAAAAGATCTTTAACAGCATGACCATTTCATCAATTTATTTGAACGGTAGATTACAAATTGGGGCATATTGACAACATGATTGGTGTAAGAGAAAATCAAATGCACCCACTAGTATTGATGAAGATGCATCAAATTAGCATGTGCTTCACAAAAAATAAAATGAGACAGAAAAGATCGTATGTATGCTTTATGCAT